>SMSQ01003448.1:30105-51763 GCA_019453375.1 Ctenoplectra terminalis | reverse complement strand
TTCCTTTTTTTTTTTTTTTTTTTTTTTCTTTCTTTCTTTCTCTCGCTCTCTCGTTACCTATCTCGAGACCTGTTTCTTTCCCCTTGGGAAAATCGCCGTCGGGTGCATCGGCTTCGGGTCTATAAATACCAGAATAAAGGATAATGATGTCACTATCTTTACGAGGCTGTTTCGTTGTTAAACAGGGTTCGGTTACTTTGAAATATTTATTCTTTACTTTTATTTTTTCTTTTTCTGTGTACAGTTTGGTCTTATCGGCGAATCAGGTTGGTTTCGTTTTTTTTTTTTTTTTTTGCTAGAATCAAGATCGGCGCACAATCAACGCCGACGTCGACGATGACGACTATCGCGACGACGACGGCGACGAAATGTACATGTGTGCATCCGTAGTATCGTCGCTTCGCTCAACGGTTGCTCACATTACGTGGAAACGTACCCACCGATTGGCGAACGGGTTCTCTATTGGTCGACTCGATGGCCAGTTTGCAACGCGCGCTATTCCGACATTTTAATAGATATTCCACAATCTGTGTAACCAGAGATCATCTCTGGTTGTTAGGATGTAATGTACGTTACAACCAGTTGCCACGGTGGAATAGTTGACATGAAAGGAACTCGTAAAAATTTCCTTCCAACCTGTGCCAGCGACATCTACAGATTGCGCTGATCAATCGAAAGAGCGTATTATTTGAATCGAAAAGTACTGCAACGTTGTTCGGTACGTTAATTGCAATAACGATTCGAGCGAGAGGTATGTATTGGTAAGAAGTTACTGTTAATCGAAGTTTAAATATAATAAGTTACAATTTTTCTAAGTTTCCTCTTTTTTCTTTTTTGTTACGGGATTTAGGGTCGACTGAACTTCAAATCTATACGATATTGTTATTCAAGTATGGAATTGTATATATATATATATACGTACCGAAGTATTTTTAACAACAGCAGATAAGACGAAAGGTAAGGAAAACGTTTTCTAAAGTTTTATTAGTAATTAGTCTTAGTATATTATTTTTATAGAAATATTTATAGAGATATTTTGTTATGAATATAATTCAAATAGTCTCATAAAATTGGTTAATCGATAAAATGTTACTGTTAGAAATTTCATAGAGAAAAATTCTTGGTAATTTGTATTTTTACAAGTTTGGAAGTATTATCTTTATTTTTAGGAGATATCGAGTAATTAAATAATTTTTACATTTATTTAACTTCAATTTTTTACTTAAAATGTTATTTTATCCGTGATTTAATAAAAACTGTACGTACATTGATACTTTTATTTATGAAGAAGAGTTTCTCAGTTCTGATAAACTAAAAACGTTGGTAAGATACTCTGACGAGGTTAGGTCCAAATTAAATTCCAATAACGTAGTCAATTTTTAATGATATTTATTATTTTATGTTTTACAGAAGAGTTTATAACAGTATAAACAAACCTTTTTATAAAATTACACAAGATACATTTTAATAAATTTAGGTTTGTTTTAATAATTGATAATCTATGAAAGATATCGTTAATAAATATTATAGACTCCTCGTTAAACTAAAAAAAGAAAAAATGTATTCAATAGAAATTGACGAAAACAATATTTTAAATACATTTATTAACCAATAATTGTATTCAAAATATGTGTTAAAAATTCGAAATAGAAGTGTCTGAATTTTAAATACATTTCTAATAATAATACACATGTTATAGAAACATCCTGTGGACAACTGTAATATTTTTTTAAACATAACTAAATATATGAGTCAAGGGTATAAAAATATCTTCCATATGAAAAAGTCAAAATTCTGATTCATACAATTTTGTTTCTTTCTTTTTGTTAACAGATACAGAATACCTTAATTATTTAAAAAAACCGCACAATATTTTAACCACTTATATATATATCTTAAGAATTACATCAATTAATATTAAAAAAAAACTTCAAAAACCGATAAATTGTAACTAAAATACAGATTCAGCTTTGATTCTCCTTTTACATAATTCAATTAAATAATCTGCTTAAAAATATCGTTCCGCAATACAATATAATCAATGAAGATTGATAACGATAAGATTTACTTGCACTTATACCTAACATGGAAATTCATTATTAAGACCACTCCTACTTTCAATTTCTTTCTTCTCTCGATACATTTCACCCGGGTACATTTTTATTTAACCTACATTGAATTTTCCAAAGAAAGAAACAAAAAATTAATCAACGTTCATTCAAACCATAACTTTGGAAACAACGTAAGTATCGAAGAAGTGGAAACGTTTCCACATTTCTCTCGTCTCTTTAAACTTGTAAATCAACGAGTGCTTGTTGCCGTTTTACGAAATGTTCTTTCGACCAAATATTGTTCCAGACAGTAGGTCACGCAATAAAATTTGAAAATTATCAAAATGTCCAAAAATATAAATCGCGTCAGACCTCGTTCCTGTCATAAATGATTATCTCGTTGACCTTTCGTGAAGGAATTCGCCTTTACCCTTGCCTTCTTTTCCAACGAGTGCCCGAAAGATTACTTACACACGGCATGGTCATTTCTGTGTGTACGCGTTGCATAATTCTTGCGAAATCGTATCTAACAAAAGCATCTAGCAGCGGTTTTCTTGAAACTTTTATTCGGAAACGTACGAAACGAGGCGACCTTCATCAAATATTTCGAAGCCTCGTTGAAGCAGCTGCAACTATCATCGATATTTCGCACCGCTAACCGGAAACCAAATACACCTTAATCGATGTGCAATAATTGTTCGTAAACATTCTACCGTATAGTTATATCTTCTCCAGTGATTAACCGAATGGATGAATTGATATGTGTTAATCACACGTAATTGGATTTTTTTTTTTTACAATAATCGCATTGTCGAAGATTAAAATTTATTTGAAGTAGGATTTTATTGAATATACTTTCATCAATGTTTAATGCATAATGATCGAAGAAACACGAAATAATTGATGAAGTCGATCGAGGTTTAGCTCGGACGAAGGTTCGAAAGAATTTCGAAGCTTCTTTATGAGAATGGTAATTAGGGAAAATATTGGGCGGAAGCAATTCCACGAAACGGAAGCTGACATATTCGAAACACAGTAATGGGTTCTTACGGATGCCGAAGTACCGCAAGCTGTGGCTTACGTATCGCGAACATCTTGAACAGGACCGTTTCTTTGTAACAGAAGGAAAATAATTTTAGTGTTTGATAATTTTATACCGGAGGATGCACAGTGGCTACGAGAATTATTTTAGCATTTCGCTTTGATGTTACAAAATTACTTATTTGACTATGAAAATTTGTCGAGTGAATCGAAACATTGAACCCGATAAAAAAATGTCTCACGAGAAAATAAGGATATGTGCGGATACTTAATTCTTTTAAACGATTAAAAGAACTTTTCGAAGACACGATATATTGTTTCACAATATTACTTCGTCACGCGTCGCTTTTCTTCACCAGTGGAACAATTAATTTACTTAAAAACGAAGTTACATTTCCCGACACTATTATCTAAAATTTATTCTTACGTAAAAGGTTCGAAGTGCAACAAACGAAGCAAATTATCGCAAATAATGCAAAAGTAAAAAAACAGCAGAAAAAAAGTTACGCGCAGGCTACAGGAAATTTAATTACATCAAACTTCAATTATTGGCATCTTAGGTACTTGTACGTATTCTATCATCTAGTTAACACATTTTCTCCTATTTGTGTAACGGAAAATTCTCGGAAACCAGTCAATTAATTAATCAGCATATAAACTTCACAACGAATCCACTGTACGTACGACTTCTAAGTAAAATTCCTGGTTGACAAATATTATCTCCCTTCGCGTGCTTCGAAAGAAGTGGTTGCAATAAACAATGAAGTCATTGAACCAACTTCTGACAATGTCAAGACAAGAGACTTTGGAAACTGTATCCGCATTAGCTTCTCAAGCTGCCAGTTTCGAGATATCGAGTCGGGGCCAGTGAGTCATTGGAAATCACTAACTTTTTACCCATAGAAATTACCAAGATGATTATTAAGAAATCACTGACTCTTCCTCACTTTTTCGATATCGCCACGGACGAGGTACAGAATAGACCTATAATCATCTTACGGGACTTCGTGTCACACGATCTGAATTACCAATCGTGTAAAAAATCAGACGTTTCATCGTGCTCTCTACGATATGCCCTTTAGAGTTCTGAATTTGGGAATTATGTACAGTCCAACCAGCGAAGCTGGTGAAATCAACATGTGCGAGAAAAGGTTCTCTTTCGTTAAATTCTCATTTGCCATATTTGTCGCGCTGTTGCCACTTTTTTGTTTCTGCTGACTCGAACCTTGCGACTCGCTTTGACCGATAGATCGCAAATCAATGGAACGAGTGTAAGCTGCCGAGAAATTTATAATTAAGATATTACGATAACGACGGTTCAAACTTTTTAATCGTTAGTTTTTCCTGTATTTACTTTACAAATATGTATTAAAGGATTCATTTTATTTCATTATAAAAATAGCGGTACAACTATATAAAAATGATTGAAAATTTATCGAAGCACCGCATTGCAAAAATCAATCCGACAGTTGAAAACACGAAAGACTGAAAAAATAATGTTCACGATTTCTATTTTGTGTTAACAATGAGATTCTTGTCGGGGTTAACAGAATTTAAAAAATTGATCTTTACGAATGTATATTTATTTTGTAAAAAATATGACGTAAAAACAAAAACAAAAAATTACATTACCGTTAGGTAAACGAGTTGGTTTAAACGAAATGACGGAACGTTTCCCGAATCGATCAAAATACAATCTCGATACTCCAAGCATCAGAGTCATATAAAGACCGTCGTTTCTACTTTTTCCCCAAGAGAATTTTTAGAGCCAGGAACTGTTTCACATTTGAAAAAAAAGGTAGCTTTTAAACGCAAACACCGAGTACTCGTACCTGCACCTCTGTCCTCGGTGAAGGGCTGTTCCAACGACCAATTACCTCTAACGTATTAAAAATTGGAACACTCCTGTTTAACTCTTTGCGGCACACGATTTCTCATAATAAAATAGACCCGTGTTGCATAGAAATTTGATTGCGTTTTAAATGAAACAAAATTGATATATTTTTACTAATGCGGGAATCACATAATGTAAAAACATAAAAAGCATAAAAAAAATAATAACAATTTAATTGAATTGGTTGTTATAGAGTGGAACTCATCACCTCACATGGGTTCATGAATGGTACTTATCAAAGCACATGCTTTTCCGTAAGTCGAGGTGTGACTAAAAGTGTCCCGCTATGCATTACGGTGCATCAAGAAGGTGGGACACTTTTAATCCCAGTGTGCCCCAAAGAGTTAAAATCCAAAATTAACCTCTAAACTCAGATTCGTTGAACAAAGCGTACTTTTCAATATTAACACATTGAGGACGGGTGACGAGATTTCTCGTGTTCTGTATTTCAGATCTTGAAAAGGTGAAAATAGGAAACGACGATGTATGAGAGGTTGCTTTTAAAAAGTTATTCGTTCGGTTGAAATTTTAAATTAAGAGCTATGTTTAGAATGCAATTTATTCTCGAAAGTATACAACCAAGAATTTATTCGATCGCAACTTTATTCCTTGGTAAGTTTTACAGAAACAAGGTCCCGTCGTCGATGTGTTAAAGGAACAAAAATAATAAAAAGAAATACAACGGGGTGAAATACATTTTGTGCCACGATTCTTTTAGTTGGAGAAGAAAAAATGATTCTATTTTAGATCTATTCTTCTGAATGTAGGTTTCTAAAACTAACGTACACGCGAACTCGGTCATTTCTAGATAGATCCCGGTTCTAATTAGATTAAAAACAATCGGCTATCGCTGTGTTTAATCATAATTCTTACCGAGTGGCGCTGTTGTCTCATTCCATTCTCTGCTCTATCCAACCGATAATACCGCGTGTGATACGAAAATGGTAACGGGGGTTACGTAGCCCCCGGACAGTGTGACAGAAATTTACATTGCACGATATGTCTATATCGTACCTCGTCTGTGACCGTAGCATCGAAAGGGTTAAATTTGAGCAGAGTCGATAGGCTACCGCGAAATAAAAATGGTGGACTCTTATTTAACATAGCCGGCAAGCCGGCGGTTGCTCAGTCGACCACCGACCGTGACAGAGTATTCACATTTCTAAGTTAACATATCGGTGAACCGGCGGAACTTGGACGGTGCTAGGAACTTCCACTTGCTTGTGAAAAGTGACAGTTGATCTTAGGCATGACTATCTTGATCTGCACTCTGGGACTGCTATTGTCGTCGAGTGAGTCCCTTTTTCTACCTTCCTTTCTTTCTTTTTCTTTTTTTTTTTTTTTTCCACTCTTTCCATGCTGGTGATTCACGAAAAAGTTAGGCGGTTCTGATTCACGACGAAAGCCGGATCTGGGTACGAAAGGTTTTCCGATGGGCTCTTATGACACACCTGTTGAACAATTTTAGCAGTTTATAATGTTCCACGCTTCTTTAAACCGATTTTTTTTTCTTTTTTAACTCGAGGTTTCTTTTAAGTTTTCGATTAATTCGTGCGGTGGTATATACGAAACTTTCTTTGCATCGAAATGGTATTGCAATCAGATGAATGTTCGATACTTTTTGCAACGACGAAAGTATCGACTCTTATGACTGGAAACTTTTTTATTAGAGTGACAATAGGGGGTAGATGTGAAAATAAAATACGGATAGATATGGTGTTACATTTTATTCGATAACGATATCAATAATTAAAATGGAAACTTAAAATACATTAAGATAAGAAATCAGCGGAGATTGTCTGTACGCGTGTCCAAAAACGTGTTCTGGACGATGTTAAAAAGGCATTATATTATATTTTATCTTCGATTCCGAGCGAACGATGATAAATAAAGAGTCTCGATCCACGAGTACGGTTATTTTGATTCTTCGTACGCTTCGACATCCGGCTATGACCACCGGTTTCTAAATTAATTACACTTATTATTAATATCACGAAACTGCTTAAGATTCAAAAGGAACTCACGATTGCCGCCGATGCACGTACAAACTCGGCCGCTGTTGCATCGCGGTACGTAAACGACAATTAGAACAACCGTTGAGGATTCACACATGGACGGGAAATGTTTGCACGAAATCAGAAGTAAAAGCGTTACATAAAATTCGCGAAAAGGGAAAGCTAAACACCGGACGGGGCATAATATGCAATTCTTGGATTCATTAATGTAAACAAATTCGCAAACCATTCATAGTTTATCGCTCTGCTTTCCACGTTTATTTTTTATCGAAGCATCGTCGGCTAAACTCGTTCCTGTATGCAGATTTTATAGTTTCGTTTTATTTGCGTTTTCATCGATGATCGACGTTAAATAAATCCGACGAGAAACTTATGTTACGAGGGAATACCGCGATTCAGAATTTTTTTCAAAATTCTGTCCGGTTCGAGAGCGAAACGTAGAATCATGGTATAAATTGTAGAATAAAATTACAAAAGTATCGTCGAGATATAAAGTTAGTCAGCCTTCGATAACAATGCCATTTCCACGGATCTTTTATCGAAGATCGACGTTAAACAAATCTGACGAGAAACTTATGTTACGAGGGAATACCGCGATTCAGAATTTTTTTCAAAATTCTGTCCGGTTCGAGAGCGAAACGTAGAATCATGGTATAAATTGTAGAATAAAATTACAAAAGTATCGTCGAGATATAAAGTTAGTGAACTTTCGATAACAATGCCATTTCTACGGATCTTTTATCGAAGATCGACGTTAACGCTAGAACTACCGGCGATTAAAGCATACTTATTTCTACGGAAAAAATCATAATGAAAGGTATACAAAAAAATACGCAAGGTAAACAAAGCTTTGTCTACATTTTTAACAGAAAATCGCGAAAAATTGCCTCCGAGATGCCACAGTCAATTTATAAAATTTCTATAAAAAATTATGAATGGGTCATTTTTACCACTTTGGTAGTTCCAGTATTAAACAAATCTGACGAGAAACTTATGTTACGAGGGAGTAGTGCGACTCAGAATTTTTTAAAAAATTANTATTAAACAAATCTGACGAGAAACTTATGTTACGAGGGAGTAGTGCGAATCAGAATTTTTAAAAAAATTTAAAAAAATAATCGTCGAGATATAAAGTTAGTGAACTTTCGATAACAATGCCGTTTCCACGGATCTTATGTAACATTTTTTACCCACTCATGAGATTGTCAAACGCTTCGAGTGTCGAGCTGATATGATTTAATAACACGATTAACATACATTATCTTCAAATAAACACAATTTTCCCATTTAAGGGAAACAAATTGGAACAGTTTTAACGATGCGCTCCAAATTTTATTTTCACTATTATTGAAAGGAACAGGCCGATAGTGGGCAATCTAGTGATTAGAATAAGATGAGATAATACGATGTTCCTTGAGCTGGCTTAAGGTTAATTAGCGCAATTTACCGTTTAAGAAATCGAAACACTCAACTACAATTTTTGTTGAATTCTGCGTCGTTCATATTTCCTTTCTCGTTCGCTCGACAAACATCCTTTTAAACAAACTATCCCTTCGAGCATCGAACAATCTATCACCGATTAAAAGAAAGAAAAAAAAGTTGCTTCGATTCTTTATCAACTGAAACCTTAAAACGATTGAAACGGTGCGTTGAAATTCTTGAAGAACTTAAGATTTTTCAGTAGCTTGTAACAGATCATCTCCGTAGTATCCATCGCTAATAAAGCCACGGTTAACGTTGCGTGAACGGGTGATGGAAAAAAAAAGAAAATTTGCGATAGAATTTGTTGAAACAATTTTTACAGTTATCAGAAAAAGATTGTTCATTGGCGCCTGTACGGCGGCTTTCGAGCACAAAGTGTTGATTGTACTAACGCGAAGCTTTGCAAAATCGAGGACAGAAAAAGCGTTTGTCACTGATGCACAGGACGCAATAGCCTACAGTAATTTTGTCTAAACGGTTCCAATCGTAGATAGTGCAACAATCGAGTGACGTAAGAAATTGTTGAACCAGTGAGTATCGTAAAGCTTCCTAAGTCTTTTAGTTCTCGCCTTGTTTCCTATAATTCCATCGATGAATACTACGACAGAGATCTAACCTTCTATTTTTTTTTTATTTTCACCAACGCTAGATTTCGTCGTACGTTAGAAAAAAAAGGAACAACACGGATCTCGATTGAAAAGGCGTTCGTTCGATCTTTCGACAAAAAAGAATCTCTATTATTGAAACAGAAGCCGACTTTCGTTCAAAGCGACATACTTATTCAGGAAAAAAAAAAGATGCCATTAAAATTACTACTTTCTATAAAATGAGGCGAAGAAGTTGACTTAGAAGATCTTGNGTGGGCAATCTAGTGATTAGAATAAGATGAGATAATACGATGTTCCTTGAGCTGGCTTAAGGTTAATTAGCGCAATTTACCGTTTAAGAAATCGAAACACTCAACTACAATTTTTGTTGAATTCTGCGTCGTTCATATTTCCTTTCTCGTTCGCTCGACAAACATCCTTTTAAACAAACTATCTCTTCGAGCATCGAACAATCTATCAGCGATTAAAAGAAAGAAAAAAAAGTTGCTTCGATTCTTTATCAACTGAAACCTTAAAACGATTGAAATGGTACGTTGAAATTCTTGAAGAACTTAAGATTTTTCAGTAGCTTGTAACAGATCATCTCCGTAGTATCCATCGCTAATAAAGCCACGGTTAACGTTGCGTGAACGGGTGATGGAAAAAAAAAAGAAAATTTGCGATAGAATTTGTTGAAACAATTTTTACAGTTATCAGAAAAAGATTGTTCATTGGCGCCTGTACGGCGGCTTTCGAGCACAAAGTGTTGATTGTACTAACGCGAAGCTTTGCAAAATCGAGGACAGAAAAAGCGTTTGTCACTGATGCACAGGACGCAATAGCCTACAGTAATTTTGTCTAAACGGTTCCAATCGTAGATAGTGCAACAATCGAGTGACGTAAGAAATTGTTGAACCAGTGAGTATCGTAAAGCTTCCTAAGTCTTTTAGTTCTCGCCTTGTTTCCTATAATTCCATCGATGAATACTACGACAGAGATCTAACCTTCTATTTTTTTTTTATTTTCACCAACGCTAGATTTCGTCGTACGTTAGAAAAAAAAGGAACAACACGGATCTCGATTGAAAAGGCGTTCGTTCGATCTTTCGACAAAAAAGAATCTCTATTATTGAAACAGAAGCCGACTTTCGTTCAAAGCGACATACTTATTCAGGAAAAAAAAAAGATGCCATTAAAATTACTACTTTCTATAAAATGAGGCGAAGAAGTTGACTTAGAAGATCTTGCCTACTTTAATTCGCGGAAGCATTTCGCCTAATTTGCATATCGAAGGTATCCTTATTGACAGCGCAGAAAAATTGCTCGAAGAAGATAGACGTTATAAGTGTACAAATTTCTTCAAGGCCTTTCTTTTTTTTTTTCTAGACCTCAATGTCCTATTTGTTTTTGAAATTTCAAAGAGTAGTCGTAAAAAAAATGTTTTTCGTAGTCTTTTTTATTTTTTTTTAAATACATGCTTTATTTTCGAAGAATCTTTTCGTATTGTCAATCGTAACAGAAACATTTATGTTTTGAAATATCTATTAAAACCCATTAAATTGAAGCGAAGAAAAAAGGGAACATAAGCTGAGAATAAGAATTGGAGATAATGTAATTAATAATCATTGGCTTGATAAAAAAGAAAAGAAAAATAGAGAATAAGAATTAGAGATAATGTAATTAACAATCATTAGCTTGATAAAAAAAAAAAAAAAAAATATTGGACGAAACGTTACGCCCAGTTTTTTTTCTGCAGAAAGACGCGAGCGTGATGAAAAAGCGATGGAATCGCTGTGTTTGATTTCCAGTTACATTATCGTGAAAATTACATAGCCCAGGAAGATATGTAATGTCCATAAACACGGCCGATATCACTGGCATATTTTTGTTCAATTTCCTACATGCCACGTGTTATGCAATGCACAGGGAAAAAAAAAAGAGAAAATTGCTGTAAAAATCGAGGCGTGTTCGCAAGAGGAGTGGTTAATCATTAGTCATTGAATTAATTCATGTTTGAATTTGTAATACGTAAAATGAGTATAAGTATTTGCGCGTACGCTATCGTTCATGAATATGGAGAAACTTGATCAGTTTGTAGTAGTGTTTATAAAACACGTCGATTATTGATAAATTAATGAACTCAAGCGGTATTTATTATCCTTGTATTATAATCCTTGGAGCATCGATGAATTGTAAATTTAAATAACTTATTTAAGAAACGTGATTCACCTTTTTTTTTTTAATTTCCCAATTTTGAAACAGATATAATGAAATTGTTATTCAATATGTGTAGTTTCTTATTTTTATTTTATCTTAAAGATTTCCGCATGAAATCTTTTTTTTTTCAAAAGGAAAAAGTCTCGAAGATCGCGGCAGGGTTAAAGCACTTTCAGAGGATAGAAAACAATGATTATATAAGTACTATAATAAATAGCGTGCTGGTACTATTTCTATTCACTCTATACATATTGTTTCAGGATTTTCTGGCAAAAATAAAAAGAACGTTACATAAAAATAAGTTCTTCGAACAGTTATTAAAGAAATTATAGAAAAAAAATACGGTATGTGAAAGAAACGACGGCCTTGTTCTTACACTTTGTACGACAAATCAAAGATTGATAAAATAACTCTATGATCGATATAATTATTAATTAACAGTCCACTTAAAAATGTCGGCCATTTTTGCCGATATAAGAATGACGCTGATGAGTAACTATCTTGTATCGCAGTAACAGCAATTCATTATTATTTCTTTTGTACCTCGTATGATCGATACAATTCTTCAATAAAATTTCAATCGATCCACTTACGATCGATAGAAAACATATTTTGCCCATTTTTGTATTTCAGTCCAAATATAATAAGTTTCTTATCAGTTGAAGACACTTTTACACAATTACACAAATTTGATACCGTAGAGATGAAATAAAAGGCTAATTAAAATGCTTCTTATTGAAAAACACTACTGTTTTTCGCTGTATTTGATATTTTTTTCTCATTTATATCCATGAAATTTGAATGATATCCCAAGACACGGTATTATGCAAAGACACGATTTAAATCGTTCGAATCAGTCAAGATTTTAATGCCGAAGTACGTACAAGAAAGTACGCTCGATAGTTTATTATACGTTTCGACACTGCCAGGGTCTCGCGACACCGATTCGCTCAACTATAACCATTCATCATTGACGAATGTTACAGACGTTTCGATTTCAGACTTGTACGATAAACTTTCGATTGATAATAAGTAGACGTACGTTTGTACGTGATCTTTAATACATAACAACCGGAGCTCGTTTAAAAAGTACCTTTGCACTGTATTAGCGTTAATACGTGTGATATGGAAAAAGGTAATCCAACACCATCCATTGTAAACGATAAGCGAAATTCTAGATTGAAGCGAGCGATGAAAACGACTGGAGTCGAGGAACGAGCGCGGTGTTTCGTAATCTTTCATCCCTGTTCTCGATTGGAGCAAATAATTAAAATATCGAAGCTGCTGCTTTAAATATCATATACAATTTGAATGGATTTGGAAATGGATTTTTATGTATATTCGTATTTTTGAGAATTTAATTAAAAAAGGAGAACTTTGGTAAAAAATTGTTTCACCTACCAAGTATTATAAAAAGAAAAAAAATAAATATATAATTTAGATATTTTGGATATTTTTTCTGTGCAATCTTTGAATTTCTTACAAATGCATAAAAATCCGCAGTCTAATTATAATATTACTATTTTTGATAGCTAAATAAACTCACAAATTACTAATTAAAGTAGTCACAAATATTAAAAATAAAATCAACAATTCTATGAAAATAAGGAACAATTTTTTTCCCTAAATAAAACCTAAAATTAATAAAAAGATGACGACAAGTATGTTGAGAATTCGTCACAAAGACTGCACTGTGGTGTAAAAGCCAGTTCACTATATTTATCTAATCTACTTCGCCCTGTATTTATTATTAGATAAAAAGAACTAATATTACATTCACCAAAATCAAACAAAGTGAACATCTTCGATCTCTCGGTCGTGTGAACCTTGCATCGTAAAAAAAAAAAATAAAATAAAATAAAATGAAAGCCAATGATAAAAACAAAATTAATCTATTACTCCCAACCAACTATCCCAACGTCCGAACCTCGTTTACCTCGTTTTTTAATCCATTTTTTCAGAGCACGTTAACGCAACTCTCGATCATTCGACGCAACAACATCCTGCGCAACAATGTTATCAGTCCAAGGTCGTCCTTTTAACTTTTCTTTAACAAAAAAAAAGAGAGAAAAAAAAAATTGACGAAGGTTTCCGCAATAAAACACAAGATTGCTTCACGCAATACACGTGCTCCTGTTTTCATCGTACGATCCTTCTGCATCGGCTAGATTTTACGAGCAACCAACATGCATCCATGGCAATAAACATTTCGCGTGTCGAAAGGACATCTGTTGCCACGTCGGTTGTTCTTGGCGATGCTCGGTTAAATTAGTTTATAGTCCTCGAAATGTCGGCCAAAGGACCTCCTGCTTGGCAGGGTTGTCTGGAAACAATGCCGATCCTAAGCAAATCGTCGTCTTCGTCGTCATTCGACGCACGTGTCGAGCATATGCGTAAGATCTGAAGGCACTGGGTATACGTGTACACGATTTATCTTTCGTAAACCGAGCGAGGGCTGACTCATTAACCGGTAATCGAGGAGTCTCCGCCGCGCGTAAGGAAGCGGCTTACTTTGCTTTCCACTGGGAACTCCAAATTTATCATTCGGGGCATGAATAATCCATACGTCCCCGGTTGAGCTACAGTCGCGATATTAACTGCGTTTTTCCGATAACGTGGAACCTTCGTGGAAAAGTTAGCTGAAAAGTTTCTATGTTCCGTCTTTTTAAACCATTTATTTCGTAATAACAGTAGAGGAAGCGTATTGGACCATCGGTTATTCGTTCCGTGTAATTTTCTCAACGTCGGAGTCCAAGTTTATTTTTTTCAATGTTAAAAGAGTCATTTCGTTAGTTGAAAACCAGCTGCGTCGGAAACTAGGTGAACAGTTATAGTAAAAAGCATTCTTCCATTTAATCAGTGAATAAGTTGACAGCCCGACTTTAGCGATCTTTAGTTTCCCGAAGCACAATGGGCTGCAGTTTTTGTAATTTTCTGTGTTCTCTTGTGTACGCGAAAACGTTTTTTTTCTTTTCTTTTTATTTCGTTTAAACATCGCACACTGTTGGTTTAACAAAAAGCCTGAAACTCTCTTAATTTCACTTTCGCGAACGCTCGACTCGCTCTTATCTAATAATTACGGTAATTACAAGAGCAAACTGCTTACTTGAAAGAAGAAAAAAAAAAAAAAAAGAAATAAGCAGTCATGAAATTAACGTGTGCACCTTATAAGAAGTTCTCATAGATAAAAATGCAGTGTCCTTGCTGCATGCGTTGAACAAGTTTACATTTTATTATTCAACAGCACGTCAGTCGGACATGTATCATCCGAAGTATTCGATGTCAGAGTACATAACGGTATAATCACTGCAATCGAATTCATAGGAACGAATCAATATCATATTCGTCGGGAATGACTTACTACGCGGGAACGGGTACCTTAACAGTGGAGGCTAGGAATAATTCATCTGTGACGAGTTGAACACAAGAACGGAGCAAACTTATAAATCTTTCGTGAATCGACTTTCACCGAAGTGTCAAGAAGTTCCCATAGAAGTGTGAAGCCGCTACAGATCTGACTAACCCAGATCTTTCCTTGTACAAGTTCGAGTAAAATATAGTTTGCGTTGTTCATCCAATTTAATCGCGATCATGTACCCCGTTTAATTCATTCGACACCTCGATTAACAAATAAGAGCACCGTCGACGATTCTTAAGAATTTCTTTCCCCCCCTTTTTTTTTTTAATCTTGTATTCGCGCTTTCCGCGAACGCTCGACGATGCAGTTTGCGCCGAGATAACGAGGCTGTCGTAATTGTTGGCTAATTACAAGTGGTTAATTAAAAAGTAAACGCGATCAAATCTGATCAGATCCGACACTTATATAATATAATAATAATGTGTAAATGATTCGGTTTTATGAATTGTTGTGTTTGTTTGGATTTCAGAGCTGGTCGTCGGAAATTTCAGCTACGATGGCAGCAACGGTAAGCCGATTGTGAATCTTCTCGTGGGGAATAAAAAATTTATAGATATTTAATACTGATTTATGTGAAGACTGTAGGAACTTGTTTATAATTTCAACGTGATCATTCCGTTTTTTTTTTTTATACGCGCCGACATAAATGCCATTCTTCGTAACATCATTAATTGTTCAACATTTTAATTTCATCACGATTCCATTGGCATTAATGATTCGAATGTTGACGCGTTCAGATAAAGAGTGTTTCGCCATAAACTTGTGAACATGAAACAATTTTTCTAAAGTAAACTTATGCTTAATAAAAAATATATACAATTCCTTTTTCTTAAAATATCAAACTAGAGTACAAATTATTAAATTAAATTATTATTAAATATTATTTCGATTGATTTGAATCGCCCAAATTATGTACAATATAAGAGTACAAATAAAATTTTTAGCGTGATTCATTTTCAAGTTCCTTTCACTAATTAGTAAATCCTTCTTTCCAGGTCCTTCGCATTGGGGCAATGAATACAAGACGTGTTTGGGGAAATACCAGTCCCCGATTGACATAGAAGAAAAAGATGTTACAACTACTACCTTCCCATTACTGCAATTTTCTAGTATCCAGGATTCCCATACGGCTTATATGACAAACAATGGCCACACAGGTATGAAGTAACAAGGTCAAAATATTGGCAAGAACATGCACGATAACCATCGTATAATCGCAGAGCAAATAAACTTTTTTTTCCCATGTAAAGTTATTAAATATAAATAGATGCGAGATCTTTTCAGATGTAATTTTTGCGTCGCAATGGCCGCCAGATCGATTTCGATTGCATCGATGTAATTCAGTTTTGAAGTACGAGTCCGTGTCTTTTAGGAATTACATTGCATTTTTCTCACGCTAGTTATTTACTTATTTTTATCTATGACTATGTTTTCATCTAAAACAACAGACCACCGGGTTTTATAGTAGAAGAAAAAAAAATTATATCGAGCGATTTGCGGAAAGAAAATTCTATTAAAAAAACATGCGAACGATCGATCGGGATAATTCGAAAGATAATAAGCTGTATGAAAAGATGTGCACACGATACGCATAATTCAAGTGGATATACATTTTACAACGCTGTAAAGCTCTTTATAGCTATGACTATACACGTTGAAAATTTAACAATCAATAATTCCTTGTACGTAACGCTTATAATGTAAAAGATACCTTGCTATCCAATTAGAATATAAACTCGATTATCGTCCGCGTTGTTTAATTTCAAATTGCATTATTTTCATTTTTAGCAGTGCGCTTGGAAATGCAGAAGCATCGTCGAATCAGAAGTAATTGCACAGAGATACGCAAAGCGAGCGATTAAACATTCCACGCAGGTTTTTTTTTTTTTTTTTTTTGTTTCAACAATTGCAGGAACGTAGGAATATTTAAAACGTTTCTTTGCTGTTTCCAAGAAAGTTCAATTTCAAAGTCCAATTAGCCTGTGTATGAGTATCGATCATTTCGATTGTTTCAAACGTTCTTCAAACGTGACTCCTATCCTTGAACAGCTGCAAATTAACGTTGATTATTGCACGTCACAAACGTTGTCTCGTAACAATTAAGATAAACTTTCAAGGAGTAATGCGTATTAGAAAAAATAAAAGGTCCCCCTCCGCCTCATCAAAATATATTTTACGAGATAAATTTCGTAATCACAGATGCATCGATACCAGCACTTTACACACGATTCAATATTTTTTCCAGTGATGATCCAGAGTTTCGATCACAACGTGCCTACGATATCAGGAGGACCTCTCAACGATACGTACGTGTTTCAACAGTTGCACTTTCATTGGGGCCAAGACGACAATCTAGGATCGGAGGATCTTATCAACAATCAATCGTTTTCCATGGAGTTGCATGCAGTTTTCTGGAAGAAGGGGTACGGCTCGTCGGATGAAGCGATGAAATATGCGGATGGTCTCACCGTGCTCGGATACTTGTATCGGGTAGGTATTAACACGTTAAACGCCACGCTGATTTTGGTCGATTTTTCGTTAGCCTGTGTGTCGTGATACGAATTAAAAAAATATTTAGTCGTAAAATAGCTGAGAATTTAAGAAGAAAATTGTAAATGCTGAGGAAAGTCGTATCTTCGTTCAATGCGATTTGATGGAACACATTAATGAATTATAAGGTATTTTCTTTTTAAATTAATACCGTCAGTCCTGAGAAATCAATGATATCTAAATAAAAATCTCAGCGTCCGCAGGGATCGGCGTGGCGCTTAACGTGTTAACTGTTGACAGTGAAATATTGTCGTTTGGTATGTAAGCGATCGAACTGGTTAATACGGATGATAATTTCAAACGTTACGTTGCAAAAAAAAAAAGAAAAAATATGGGAAGAATTTTCTTCCCGCTGTTGAGCTGCATACGGACGCATTTCGCATACGGTCTATTTTCATAAGAGCTGTTTGCCCGAGTATACGTACTTCGTACGTAAAATCAGTTATGTAAATCGTGCATGAGGCGTTAACTACGCATGCATACATCATCCTTAACGTTCTTTCGCATGTGCTCTGGATCTATTTTAGATTGTTTAGTAAAAGCTGGATAGAGTTCGAATGTGAGCTAAATCGCGAAAGAATAAATAAAGGTATGGTATACGCGTGAGTTTGTTTCTTAAAAATAGAAACACTTCGGACTAGTTCCGTTTTATCTGTACAAACGTATTCACACATTTGAATAAGTTTTTCGAGATCACGCTCGACATTTGTTTGAGGATCGAGAAATCACTTTGATTTGTAAATATGATATTGTCATTGATTATTGACATTTTATTGCGATAATTGAAGACTTCACAGGATAATAACAAATATTAAGTTCGTAGCCTTCTTTTATTTTTTATTGATCAGCTGTATACAGTTGATAGTTTAAAAAGCGTTGTGTATTATTGTAAAATAATGTCAAATGTTCGCCGAAAACTGATTTTCATTTAGTTTTCTATTTGCAAACTTATACCTGTGTTGTACACAAAATTAGCTGAACACGTGTGGTGTTCGAATACTTTTGTGACCAACTTTATATTGCTGTTAATTTCCTTTGCTATTATTCGATATAAATGTAATTAAGAATAAGTAAATTTAATTGTGATAAAAATCACGTAACCCCTTCATGACCTGAAGCCTACAATAATGTTAGAATAATTTTATTAGTGGAAAATGTATATGTTTCAGGCCACGGATAAGCCAAATCCAACTTTCGAATCGATCGTACCGCAAATACCGGAAATAATAGGGGTCGGCAGCAATGTAACAATAAGAGATGTCAGTGTTCTGAGTAAATTGATTGCACCTGATGTTGCATC
Source organism: Ctenoplectra terminalis (assembly GCA_019453375.1). NCBI lineage: Eukaryota > Metazoa > Arthropoda > Insecta > Hymenoptera > Apidae > Ctenoplectra > Ctenoplectra terminalis. The sequence goes on along the minus strand of SMSQ01003448.1, from coordinate 33,209 downwards.
AGCGCAAAATTATTTTACATATAAAGGATCACTGACCACACCTCCTTGCCTCGAGATTGTTCAGTGGATCGACTTCGTGCAATCTCAATACATTTCCCATGAACAGGTATTTCGAAAGCTATCGAGTTTAACTTAACTTTTGTTACCCGTACGTATACGGAGCGCTTTTAATGTATTTGGCTAAGTTTTAACGCCGTCCAACCGTGAATGTAACGCGTGAGGCCAAACAAATACCATTTGCAAACACTTTCTTCCACCGTTATGACTATTCAAACTTGATTATTAGAAGGCTTCTACCGGAGAAAGTTTCTTTGAATAGTTAAATAAACTCCTATTATTACTCGAAGAATCGCTAAACGTGTTAGAAAATTAATAGAATTTCAAGCAGAGGTGAAATCCAGCGAGGGTACAAAGAAATTATTTTAAAATACAATTAGTATAGAGTCTTGAAACGATAGAAGTAATAATTCTGAGCGACAACATTGGAGTTTATTTTAAAAATTGTTCAAACAGTTTAAAAATATCCAATGTCAAAATTCATTTCCTCATAATACAGGTAACCATCATAATTAATTGTCTACATTTGCCTAATTCATTTTCAGCTCGCTGCGTTCCGCAACATTCAATCCCCCGATGGTACAAATTTAACGCATAATTTCCGTCCAGTGCAAGCATTAGACGGTAGAGTAGTTTATCGCAACATCGAAACCACGGAAATAACTTCCGCGACTTCCGGAACGGTGAATACGACCTCACCATCAAGTGCTGGAACGATTAGTGTATCAACTACACCTGTTACGACAAAAGTTACCAAAGAGCCGGAAACGACAACCGCTTCGACGACTAAGCAAGCGAATACAGAAACGACTTCAACAATAAATCCTATGAACGATAAAAAAGATGATCAACATAATGGTCAACAGAGCATATGGACTGTGTCACGTTCGTATTTTTTCTATCCAGCAATATTGATAAATTTATTGACTAAAAATTGAAAACAATAATTATTATGAAAATAATTAAATGAAAAAACTAATTCCTTGAGCGACATAAAGAAATATATAAAACTTAAGAAGTAATACAAGCGTGGGTATTTCATAATTATTTATTAACCGTTTGATTTTATTTCCGTTGCAGCATTTGCAGTGACACTTGGGATAATTTTTCTTCTACCGTACCAATAATGTACCGAAGACTCTAGTCAATTATTTTGACTGTACGTGTAATTGAAAGTAATTAACGAGTGAATCCCAAATAAGTATTTATATAATACATTTTCTTACGAAACAGATATTACTTATATTCTTTGAGCCGTCTATATTCAAAGATTTGTAAATAAATTTGATCACGCTCCATTTGATAAATAAAGAAGATAGCAGTATTCTGTAAGTCACGATCTACCAAAAACATTTTAGTACACGTTTATCCAACAGTTCCTACTGCTGCCATCATAATACATGTATACTTCATTCAATCTTATAGATAATAAGTTTTCCTCACAAATGTATACATATATAAAATATATTTGTATTAAAAAAAGAAAAAAAAAGAAACTTGTGATCTAGATAATAATAAATATAACTATTATCGATACACTTTATTATTGTATTATATGTACAAAATAATTAAAATTTTATAAAGCATAAAATGTAGAAAAATATTTAATCGTATCAGGTGGGTGATTCTGTCTGATCTTTAGTCGCCATATTCACCACAGCAGCCAAATCATGCTGCCCCTGCTTGAGACGGTCTCTTATAAGTTCTGCTATAGCTTTTTGCGTTCTCCTTTCCAATTTTTCTAATTTCTTCGCCACGTCTCGTTTCAAATCCCAATCAGGTTTTCTGGGAGCAAGATTGCTAATGTCCTAGAGGATTTCATTTTAAATAAATATCGAATATCAACAAATACTTCGATTTGCAACGATCGATTACTTACGAGTTCCTCGATGACCACTTTCGTTGTCGCAGCGCTCAATTGATCCTGTACTTCCTCTTCTACGTTTCCTGGTTTTGCATTCTCTAGTACTGTATTCTTAAGACTTTCATCCTGTGGCTTGTAACTTCGAAACTTTGGTCTGACACGATTAAATAAAGCAGAAGAATGAGTATTTTGGTTGTTGGAGGTTAGTTGAGGTTAGAATCGAAATACGATTCGAAAAAAATAAAGGAACTCACTTTGGTAATTTGCTAACGCTTTCATCCTTGTTCTCTTTATTATCTTCGGTCTTCCTTTTCAGGGCTTGCAAGCGTTCTTTTCTTTTTAAAGCTTCTTCTTCCAACGAACCTATCTTATCATCTGTCATGTTGGTTTTGTTACACCCTATCACAGATGGCGTAGCAACACCACCTATTTTGCGGTTTCGCAGCAGGTATGAAATTAAATATTGTTGTTTTATATTGTTTAGTTTATTATGGTGCGAATAATACGTGCGGTGTATGTATCAAATTAGATATCAATGACGAATAAGAATACGCAGTGACTCTCTTCGAATAATTATTCAGCATAACAAGTAAGTTTTTAAGTTTTTAAGTTTTTAAGTTTCTTTCATAATAGTTCAGACAGTTCTTTCGGTTTCTTTTGAATTTGATTTTATATTACGTGCAAATAAATTTTGGTGTTTTTGATATATGAGAGAAACGAAGGAAGGAAATAAAAATAATTATCGTTTGGAAAGATAAATTTTAAGTTTTTAAGTTTCTTTCATAATAGTTCAGACAGTTCTTTCGGTTTCTTTTGAATTTGATTTTATATTACGTGCAAATAAATTTTGGTGTTTTTGATACATGAGAGAGACGAAGGAAGGAAATAAAAATAATTATCGTTTGGAAAGATAAATTTTAAGTTTTTAAGTTTCTTTCATAATAGTTCAGACAGTTCTTTCGGTTTCTTTTGAATTTGATTTTATATTACGTGCAAATAAATTTTGGTGTTTTTGATATATGAGAGAGACGAAGGAAGGAAATAAAAATAATTATCGTTTGGAAAGATAAATTTTAAGTTTTTAAGTTTCTTTCATAATAGTTCAGACAGTTCTTTCGGTTTCTTTTGAATTTGATTTTATATTACGTGCAAATAAATTTTGGTGTTTTTGATATATGAGAGA
>SMSQ01003448.1:0-30054 GCA_019453375.1 Ctenoplectra terminalis | reverse complement strand
AAAATAATTATCGTGAAAGATAAATTTTGAAACGTAGGAAATATATTTTTAAACAGTAAATCTTTATATAGGTTAAAAGAATCTTGTATAAATAGCAATAATATTATTGGTATTTTGTAATAGTAATTTTTTAATTTTAATTAATAAATTAAATTAAAAAGAACCCGAAGATGATGTAATTAAATTAGAATATGTAGAATTAAATATAACTAGAAATTATGAAATTTATTACTACAAAAATAATCATTTTATTTCTTAGAAGATGCACTGTTTCTTAAAACTATATCTAACGTGAACGGAAAAAAAGTAACGAATGGTGTATGATTTTTTTTAAACGAATTAGTTTATTAACATTTTTACAAAAGTTCGTACAGTTTGGCGTCAGATAAATTACAAGCAAAACTTGTCTATTACGTCTAACATTACCTACATACCCTAATGTTATATTAATTTGTAACATAAGTTCAAGTCTTAACACACATTTAAAAACGACTTGCACGCATGCGTGCTTTTACTGTATGCAAATTTCTCTTTGTTCCTCTCGCGTAAAATGCATCCCACGCACGTTTCGATTTATTTTCCCCCGTATGAAACAACTCGTAATTTTCTGCACGAATATAAATTCAAAGAAGAAATTATTTCCTCGTACGAATATAAATCATCGTGCCTATAACGTTATTCGTAATTATTCAGAAAATAGTGGATGTTATCTTCCTTACTCGTAGAACTAACATTGTTATTATTTTCAGAAAGCGAATGAGTTTCGTACCACTATAACATTATTGAACACAATTATAACAACTTTATTCACGATCAATTTAAGTAAAAGTTTCTTCAACGATTAAAAAGAATTATACCATCTCTTAATATCACCTGAATAAAATTCAATATTTGTCAGACAGTATAGAAAATACTGAACATGTTGATCAATAAATAATTATTACCCTGAAATTGTTATAATTCTGTTCGATGCCATACAAAATTATGAAAAAAAATTAAAATCTTATATTTTTGATCAATATTAACACTTTTGCACGATAATAATAAATTACATTTCTCTGATATTTTCTCGCCTATGTTGTCAAACGAGTATGTTATTACAATTACATACTATATTATGTTATATGCGTACCGTAATATAAATTTCAAATATACGTATAATATATAGTAATAAAAGTAACATGTTAATTAACAATATATCGATAGCTACGCTTAATCGTATTACACTGCGCGCAATAATATACTCGGATGACAAGAAAAATTCAAACATTGAGGAATAATAATAATAATAAATTCTGTGAATAATTACAAACACCGTATCGCTTCGATTAACGATAATCAATATTTCTAGACAAGAAACATCATCCATTAATCATCCTGAGACAACATTAATTCAACGTGCCCGCGAAAAGTAGAATCCAATTAATTCATCGTTCTCTGAATATCGATTCGCGCCAACCCCTGGGACACGAGATCCATCGATCCGTCCACCGGAGAGAAATCACGAATCTATGCCAAACGTTTGTGAAATTGAGGACATGCACGTACACACGCGAGCGGTTACTCTTCCTCGGTGGCATTATGAGGCGTCTCTCGTGGCGAAAGTTTATTTACAGTCGGCGACGTATTTTAAATCCCGAAGCGCGGCTGGATGCACGATTTTGCGAGACCCTTGATCTTATGAGAGTTGAATTCCTCGTAGTGCGGCGTCCCGTAGCTAGATCCTTCTATACACCTAGATATATCTAGATAAATAATTAATAGTCACCGGCGATACCCTGGCGGGGACACCGGGTATAGTTGGAAGTAATATAGCAAGGCCACAAACTAATCTCCGAAGTGGTAAAAATCGCGTAGCATTGTAAGATCCAGGAGCGTGCATGATTTTTTTTATCTTTTATTTCTTAACTCGCGTATATTAGGTCATTGCATAGGTAATGAATTTTGCGAAGTACTTTTTGGAAAGGGCGAAAAAATTTGTAGTCACGTGAGATTAAAAAATGTTCCTTTTTTAGAGTAATTTTGTATTCTATCAAGTTTTTGATTCATTTCGTAATATATTGCTTTTGCGAGCATTTGCGTTACTTTTGGGATCATTTGATATTATTTTTATACATTGTTTAAATATGTATTGGAACGACGGAAGAAAATTAGTACCGCGATAGTTTTTGTTTCAATGACCAGTAAGTAATCTAATGTTTTTCTTTAATTTTATAACATCGCTATATTTCGTCCAGAAATTGCACACTGTGTGTTACGGTGTGTAGTACGGTTGTTCGTAGTTTCAGAAACATCTTATCTCGACTGTTGTCAAAAATAAGGCGTTTTAACGTGAAGTTTCGAAGTAGTTTGATTTAACTTCGTCAAAGATTTTGGCTTTAGCTGTTATGCAGAGTGGCAATAGATTTTGTTCTTCTTGGTGGAAACATCAGTAAATTGTATCAGATTGATGGGAGATAAATGATAGATAATATTCTCAAAAGATTTTAATAAAGTTTCTTCGCTTCAAAAAAGATTGTCTTAACGCTTAAAAATATATGTTGTGTTGAATGAAACACTTGGAAATTTTAATTCAGTTAATTTCAGTACCGCGCTCTTCAACTCGGAAATATATTAAAAATATTCTTCTGTAAATCCGAAGCAGTGAAAGCAATTGATAAATACAAACTCAGTAGACTTTTATTCCTTAAGTGAATTTTCAATTTTACCGAAATTCAATTTAATAGATGTATATAATTTTACCGAACCGATAAATAGAAATCAATTTCGCTTCGCAACATTGGAACAATAATGAGACACTAAAGAATTATATAAATTATATAAATCTTCAAACAATTACATGGATACACGGTAAAAAATAATTAATTCCAACTTCAACAAGGTTCCAGCAACCCCGATAATCCATTTAAGGGTTCGTTTATTTCCCACCATTCTAATATCGCATTTTATCAGACACCCTGTGTAATATTTTTCAAATCGCCATCCTCCCTTTCCCTGCACGTCTTACAGTTACAATAATTATCGTTACGATTTACGAACACCGTGAGATCGCCTTTACAGTATCTCCGATCGATTTTCCATCGGCTAAACTCAATTCGAAACTCTCGCACGAACCTGTGCAAAGAAGTTTCACGGTGCTCTGTTGTTCTACGATTGAGCACGTTTCACGGACACCGCGATGAAACTTGGTAGTACAATAACGGAAAACGTAAGATAGAGGAAAGGAAAAAAAAAAGAAAGCGAAATCGAGGATAGGAAGCAAGGATCGTGCGATTTATGTACAGAATCTGCGTGTGTTGCAACGCTGATTTAAGGTTTACGTAATCCGAGCATGTCTGGTGCAAACGGTGAATCCTAGGCTTAAAATGTTCTCAATTCTAATTAATATCATTACGATCTTTTAAGGACTTCCTTATTAAGAGGACAACAAGGTGGAAAGTAGCGTTTTTCTTCGGGAATCGTTTCGATCCCACGCACCTTGGAACGCGAACGCTGTATTCTAGTTATGCGAACGTTTCGGTTCGATTTCACTTGGAATTGCTCGAGATTACACTCGGTGCTCGTTGATTACAATACATACGATGTATTCCATTGACCGAATCGTCTGTCCGTGCGAATAACCGATAGCCTTTCAGGTCTTTCGCGATTACGTGGACTGGGTATTGGTAATCGGATCGTTGATCTTGAGAAATTAATAAAGAACGTTTGAAGTTACGTGTTCTAATCTGTAATCTGTAATCGAGATGCAAACGGTATTGCTATAGGGAACGCGAATATTTTTTCTTCTTTTTAAAGTCTTTGTCGTTTTATTCCACTGCGAAAGCGTTGGGTTAAAAGTTGTGCCGTACTTACATTTTCAAGAATTAAAATTGATCTAAATTTAATTCCGCGTATAAGAAAAAAAAAAAAAAAAAAAGAAATTCAAATTAAGCAATTTCAAAAATTGACAAACTTAATGGCAAGGCAATGGACAAAGAAAGAGAGCATCAAGAAGGAACATCCTTAGAATTCTTCCGTATCATCGTTCCACGGAAGATATTCATTTTTGTGGCATGATTGCAGCATTGGTTTCGTTCGCATTAAAATAGGCCTCCAATTTTCGTACGTTTGCTCGGAGATGAGAACACACCAAGATCGAAAGCATCTCTCCACCATGCCCCACAGAAATATTCCCGCGAAATACGTCGGATTCGAAACGAGGAAGGCGGCCGAAGTGGACCAAGAAGGGAAAAAAGTGAGAGCTCGATTTCACCTTACTAATATCGTCCTGCAGCGACTTTACATGACTCGTCTAACTCCAGCCTCCGCTTCTTTCTTCACGCGGACGTCTTCACGAACGGCGTGGCCGGCTGATTCGTCGCGAACTGTAGATTCTTATTCGGCACGGCGCCCACGTTCAGAGCCAGAACTTTGGAAACGATGTTCAAGTCTTCGTGATTGCCGATTCCTTGCACGTTGTTCAGATTGCCCGCGATTCCCGACTGGTACAGCAGATGTTGGATCTGTTTCGCCGGCGTGGGAGGCTTCGTTTGTTTGAACTGCGTGAAAGGGTTGTAGAAACTTGCGGGTGTTCTCTGCTGCGTGCTGAAACCGAAATTTGTTCTGCTGGGCGTGACCTTGTCCTGGTTGAATCCGAAATTTCCGACCACGTTGAAAGCCTCTTCGCGATTGAATCTCGTCGAGGTGGCCAACGAAGGTTGAAAATCGGTTGAAAAGGAACCGAAACTCTGTTGCAATCTCTGCTGATGCTGCTGTTGCTGCTGCTGTTGTTGCAATTGGTGCAGTTGTTGAGGCTGCTGCAATTGTTGCAACTGCTGCGGCTGCTGCAGCTGTTGCAGCGATTGATGTTGCTGATGATGATGCTGCGGCTGTTGCTGTTGACGGAATTGTTGCAGACGCAAAGGATCTTGTTGGAAGCTCGGTTGGAAAGCTGGAGGCGCGGCAACGTTAGGCACTTCGAGAACCAGACTAGGCTGGAGGTGAACGTTTGACTCGACGGGAGGCTGGAACGTCAAGAGGCTGTTGCTCTGGTCGAAGAAGAATTGCTTCTGTGGAACAGGACGCGGCTGTTGGAACCGGTTCAGTCTCTGTTCTTCGAACTTGAAACGTTGTTCTTCCAGCTGCTTTATCCTTTGCTCCTCCAGTTGTTTGAGCTTAGCTTGTTCCTCCAACTGTTTGATCCTAGCCTGTTCCTGGAGGTAGTACTGCTGTTGCTGCTTCTGTCTCAGCTGTTGTTCGTACAGTTGCTGTTGCCTCGCGAGGAACTGCGTCTGTTGAATCTGTTGCTGCTGAAGCTCTGCCAGCTGTTTCTCTAGGAGCTGTTGTTTGAATTCCAGTTGTTCCTGGAGAGTCAGGGCTTGTCCATCGTTAGGCGATCTGAAGATCGGTACGACGCTCTTAGGCACGCCTTGCTCGTCCTGTTGGACGGTGAACGCTGCCACCAAGGGTGCTTGGAAGATCTTAACCTCCTCGGTTTTGTCTTTGGAGTCGCTGGAGCTTGCTATAGTTATGTTATTGGATGAAACTGTGGGAGTGATTTCGGTTGGTTTCGGAGCGATCAGAGCGTTCGCAGCGGAAATTCCAGTGGGACCGTTTCCAGTTGGATTCTGGGCGATCAAAGATTTCGCCGAGGTGATTCTATCGGAGACACTTCTTGTTAGATTTTGGGAAATTAACGCGTTCGCGGAGGCAAGGCTGTTGGTAGCACTTCCGGCGAGGCTCTCGGAGATCTCCGACGCTGGTTTCAGCGTCAAACTTTCCACCTTGCTCACGGAAAACGTGTTCACAGACGCCTGTGCGGTTTTCTCTTTTTGTTCCAACTTGGGCTCGGTTTTGGCTCCGAAGACCACAGAATTCTTCTCCGGCAGTATCACGTTCTGAACGTGAAAGCTTCTCGCGTCTTCCTGCGTGGCTTTCTCGATGTTCATGCCAGGCGTCTTCAGGGTTACGTAACGAACAGCCTCGATGAAACTGGAATTTTGCAATTTATCTTCGCTCGGCGTGTCCTCGTCGCTGGGGAAACTCTTGAACGAGAACGTGGTCTTCTGCACGCCGAGATCTTTGTTCAGGTTCCTCTTCGCCACACCCTCGAAGGCGCTGGTGTCCCTCTGAGCGATCGTTTCCGTCTCATCTTTGTGTTGCTCGGCTGATTCGGCTTCTAGGTCGGTTAGGGCTTTTAAGAGAGCTCGGCGAAGATTTTTGTCCAATTTTATGGGCGGTTGGACTAGGTCCAAACTCTTGGCGGAGATCTCTGGCTCTTGAGATCTCGTCAGGGTGATCGACGCTGTCGCTAATAGAAGCACTAGTGTTACCTGGAAGATTAAATTAAAAATTCTTTATTATGAAAGATGTAGAAAGAAATATTTCATTTAATTATCCTAAAAATGAGCCTTTTGTTTGTATTATTAAAACATAACTTTTGGAAAATATGTGGGTAACGCAGGTTTGATAGATTTTGAACGAAACCTAGTATATTTTTCCATCGATCGCAAAATATTAGTGTGAAACTAATTTAAGGAGTTATAAATTATCATATACCTTAACGAAAAATTGTTTTAAGAAATTAAGTTCCCTTTTGAATATTTCTTAAAAAAATAAAAATAACAAATAAGCTATGTATTTTATTTATTTTATAGTCTATCGTGAACCAATTAAAATGATGTAGAGTATCAGAAATTATAAGTATAATTCAAGTAAATGTTTTACAATGTTTTACAATGTTGAACGCAATTAATGAACGTATATTAAAGTTCATTCATATTTTTTGGCTTCCCAATAATAAGGAAAGTTACTATAATTACACGTGTATACACGAACGCGATCGAAGAAGTGTAAATTTATTACGGTCGTTTCCTGTTTTTACTAATTAATTGAGGATCACCGGTTCATAAATTTATGCCATGTTTCGTGCATAAATTTTGCCAAACCATCCGAACGTTTTACCACGATTTTCTCTTTTTAGAAATGTCGAACCACAGAACTTTCGTCTCATAGATGAAGACGTACGTATTCGTCAGCTTCTTTTACGTAATTATGGAAGAATATCTCCATAAACTTGCGAGAAGTAAACGCGAATATTACACGTTTAAACTAAGGCAATGAGACATTGACAAGCTTTTAACCCGTCTTTTAACACTTCTTTATTGCACTCTTGGTAATAACTTTTCAACCGATTTCAATTCTTGGTAGCGTAATAATAATGCAAATTGAATCACGTAAGGAATAAAATGAAAATGGAAACAGTAGCAAATGGTAATGAAATTGAACATCCATCATAAACTCGTTTCATAACTCTGTTTCCGTGAATAATAATTTCCTAGCTTCTGTATCACGATGCGTTTCTTATTAGTATTTTCATTCGTAACGTTATAGCATTATTGATGAATGTAAAAAATATTGTTTTGTAGCAATTCTTATTTTAACTCAGAAAGGAACGATCTAATTTTTTATTTTGCTATATTTTGTAGATTTTGAGAACCAATGTAAAAAAATGTTTTCAGTTAAATGTGCACCATTCCTATAATTTGTCACAAAAGTATCCAACCATTTTAAATATCAATGGCACTTCTGTTAAAACATTTTTTTTTTATATATATGTATATTCTGCTTCGCTTAAAAAATTATATATTTCATAATAAATTCTTAAATGCCTGTCAAAAATATATTTTTATTCAGTCATTTATCTACATATCTGTAATTGTACATAAAATTTNTGAATCACGTAAGGAATAAAATGAAAATGGAAACAGTAGCAAATGGTAATGAAATTGAACATCCATCATAAACTCGTTTCATAACTCTGTTTCCGTGAATAATAATTTCCTAGCTTCTGTATCACGATGCGTTTCTTATTAGTATTTTCATTCGTAACGTTATAGCATTATTGATGAATGTAAAAAATATTGTTTTGTAGCAATTCTTATTTTAACTCAGAAAGGAACGATCTAATTTTTTATTTTGCTATATTTTGTAGATTTTGAGAACCAATGTAAAAAAATGTTTTCAGTTAAATGTGCACCATTCCTATAATTTGTCACAAAAGTATCCAACCATTTTAAATATCAATGGCACTTCTGTTAAAACATTTTTTTTTTATATATATGTATATTCTGCTTCGCTTAAAAAATTATATATTTCATAATAAATTCTTAAATGCCTGTCAAAAATATATTTTTATTCAGTCATTTATCTACATATCTGTAATTGTACATAAAATTTACTTAACACCTAAAATGGCCGAATACTTTACGTGTTAACGTCTTGTACGCTGTTTATTTAAAACAACCACAAATAGCGTCGATAATGGAATAAAGAAAATTTTATTCTTCGAAACCAATAACTTCTATATATGGAATAAAGAAAGCTCTATTGTTAGAAACCAATGGTAATAGAATTAAACATCCTTGCTCGTCGTAGGTTAATCTAACATCTCGTTTCTCCGAGTAATCGCGTTACGTGGAAATGTCAGGCGTTGCAAGTTAGAAAATTAGAGTAGAATAATCGAAACTTCTCTCAGCCGCTTACGAAAGCGAGCCGCCTTGGGTATTTCAAAATTGTTGTACCAAAAATAAGACAATTTTCAGGACGTTCACCATTTGGTGATATAAATGTTCATAAATCGTGCTGAGTGAAAGTTTCAGAATTAAATGAAACGTTCATTCATCGAATCTGTGAATTCTTGAAACTGTCGTTTTCACGATAACATTTGCATAAACTTTTCTTAATTATGAATACCGTTACGAAGGAATTAAGAAATATTTTAACGTGAAATTCGAGGTACCGCGCGACGAGCAGTTGCATAAAAATGATTAGCTTTGTGGGAAACGAATGATTTCAACATGCCCTAGTTTACAATTATTATTATTGTGAAAAGAGTTGTCGAACATTTTCAATTGTTCTAACGTCTCGAGAATAATTAGGTTTCACGGAATAATGCATCATTCTGATCTAAATATATTTTTTAACTGGAGCACTCGATTGGTCTCGATCTTTTTCAATGTCCAATTTACAATTTTTATGCTCCTGTAAATTCTCTTTGTACCGTTCGTACTTAATTGTTACATTGGCACTAGCTAAATTCTTAGATTTCAAGTTAAAGTAAAAAATTGTAATGGATTATAAGTTTCTTCTGTCATAGGTAAACAACATTCAAGTTATGGAAACTTAAATTTTTTACGGAGAGTTATGTTAACTTACTTTCTCTAGCGACTGTATTTTGCATATTTGGAAGTGTTATATGAACCACTCAGGAATTAAAGTGAACTCTGTTTTTCGCAAATTTTTTAATTTTGGTATCATAGTAAGATCTAAAAGCACCTTATGAGTAGTATTATTTGTATTCTAGTTCCACAAAATTAGTATTATGAATAATAAAGATATACATATTTTTATTATAATGGTAATTATAATAGTAGTAATAATAATTATAATAGTATATAATAGTACAAAATATTATAATTATAATAGTAGTGTACTATTAGTAATATTACTATAATTTTTCACAAACCAAAGAATTAACCCAATTGAATTTAATCAGTTTGTCTCCCGAATGCCTAATCAGTCTTTCATTTTAATCCAACGTTACAAAAATAAAACGTAATAAAAATTTGCCCGTTCCAAAGTCAAAATCTTTGTTAACCTTCCGGTACCAGAAACAAGAGAAACAGATGGAAGATTTTATCGAGCCGCGTCCATGCAAGGTTCACACGTTTCTACAAACCCACGTCGAGTAATGAACTTTCCTCCTGCACGATGAGATTATTCATAAAATCTGATGTTTTTTTTTCTTACGTTGATTCAGTATCAACGATTATCTTCCACCCACGACACTTTTTTATGCAATCCGTTTAATCGTTCGTTTCTCGTTACACAAGCTCATAATTTATGCCACTTTTTTCACGATAATTTTCCACGATACACAATATTATTCCCAGTTATTCGAACGACAGCGAAATCTAATTCGATTCCAGGCAAATATCCTATAATTATTCAACCGCGTTTATTTTCGTACGACGACCGTGTTTTCTAATGGTAGAAAGTAGGTTAAAAAGTATGAAATTACCTGGCAATTTCTATCAGGAAAAAAAAAAAAAAAATAATGTAAAACAATGAAAAAGGTAATTGAAATCGCGCTTCAATTACAGTGAGTTTCTGTTATTATTCAGGATATTTATCGTTACGATGCACCTGTTGCTCCTTGGAATTCACGATCGTAAATTATTCTGTTTCTTTAACTCGATTTTTTTTTTTTATCAAAAAAATTAACAGCGACTAACACTTCAATTCAAGACTTTCTCGTAACAAGAGCAATAAGTTGCGTTACCATTGTCATGATAATCATGATAATCTGAAATTTTTCAAAGTATCATGTAAAATAAAAAAATTATCTCTCACGCTGAGAAATTAAAGGACGATAGAAGATCTACAGCGATCTGATAGTTTTATCACAAAATGATTTATCATGTTGACAGTGGCTGTATAAATGTATCACCATCGAACGATACGATTAAATGAAGTTATGCATCGGTGAAAATGTAGTCTTCGCTACCATTGATGTACAGAATTATCGCGTAACCGTGAATGGTACCATACACAGACTTGTTGTCACAAGTCCGCGAAACCAGTCCGCGATGTAACCGTGCGCTTCGTAGTCGACGAGTTACGCGACATATTCGTGACCGGTAATTGCTATCGCTCTAGAATCTGTTACCGTTGTCGAGATCAGCGAGAAGAAATGTCTGAACCTGTCGTGACTATAAAACAACGTCTTTTCGCTGGTCAAACATGATACAAAGACATCTTGATGGAACCGAACACTGTATCTCATGAAAACGTGAAGTATCGTACCTACAATATAAATATTTTACGATGGTAACATCACGATTGAAAAGGCAGGCGTAAAGGTCAGAAAGTGTTGCATAAGACGATCCTTGATTACAGCTAAATTATTTTGGTGTGTGTTTTGATAAAATTTAATAAATTCTTTTTTCTCCTAAAAAAAATCTTCCGATAGCTTCACACCGTCTTCTTCTTTAAATACACTCAGATTTTCCGGAAAGTTCTTATTAAAATATAGATTGAGGGTTCGAGTTAACACTGGAACTACTATTTTGTTCAAATACCTATTGTTTTTATATTTTTCGTTGAAATACACTTTAATCTTCGGTAAGTTCTAGTGTTCAATCGATAGATTTTTATTAGCAGAGATTTATTTGGCACGTTTCTCGTATATAAATTTAATTTTCACTTTACATTCTCGCTTGTTGAACTTAACCGTGTAATATGCGTCAAGTCGACGAATTCCGTAAATCCGGTGTTAACAAACAGTTACGCTTGTCGCACATTATATTATTTTAACCCTCTATGGGACCGTGCGACTTAAAAGTTCCAAACTGATGTATCTACATTTTAAAAAATTAATTTTCTTTAGTTGTCGCTGCACTATTAAATTTGATTACCGTATTACCGTAGCGACACCACGATTTTCAAACATTTTCAAATCACAGTGAAAAACTGTAATCAATCGTAATTTTTTCTCCGATAAGTAGACAAAATTCGGGCTGTAGAGGGTTAATACGGACAACATCCAAGTCGCTCGGCTGCGGAATAAATAGAACAAAATAAATTATAATAAAGAGATCGCGCGAAACTAACACACGTATGAACTCTGTTGCTCAACATCCGACACGATAGAGAAACAGATCATTGGCGGTAGGGGCCGCACCTTCGCCGGGTCGTAAGTTTCCTCCTGTTCGAGTGGATGTTATTACCTCAGCGGCGAACTTTCACACAGGTCGTTAACGTGGCTACGGCCGAAAAGGAAAAGCGATTTTCATTTCTGCCTGGCAGAGGAATGCCGACGGGCCAGGAATAAAACGCCTCTGTTCGCGAACGGCGTCGTCAACACACCGGGAGAAAATAGATACCGGTAGTTGGTCCGTTCGTTACGTTCCGTGTGCTTAACGAGTTAAGTGTCGACCCTAGCCGATAGAAAAATTCCAGCCATGCGTTTGCCTCGCACGAATACCGTCTACCTTCTGACATTTGCGAAGAAAGTCTCGTTTGTGAAGAGTTTGCTTAGAAATGCACCGTGGCGTACAACAAAGCGACACGTACAAATGTTCGAATCGCGAGAGGGGTAGGCGATGAGAAATTGTAGTTGGACGTAGGTGGTGTCTTTCGTTGACTGCGAAAAGGGAAATTATCGGGGATAGGTTTCTCGAAACGTTTCGAGTTTTAAGAGAATTTTGTATTTTTTTTTTTTGATCGGATAAAGGGCATAGCCGGTTAAGGGGGTCAAAAGTGCCCCTAAACCGGATTCGACTTGCGATGAATCATTAAAATCTTATCGAGAAAAATCAATTTGTGCCAAGTTTCAACTTTGCACCTTCACTGGGGGGGTAGTAAAGGGTAAAATTAAAAAATCACGTTTTTGTTCAATTACTCCAATCGTAGAACATAAAAAATTCTGAAAAAAATCAGAGATATATGGAGAAATCTGGATTGTTTGTCTGGAACGAGTTTGAAATAGTACCGAAGGAGCAATTGAATATCTTGGCGCAAAGAATATCTTGGGCAAGTTCACTTTTTTGCGATATTGTATTTTTTAAAGTTTTGTATATTTTCAGAGAATTTGGATTTATTTGATTTTTGCATCGAGGTGTTGGATTTTTGTGAATCGAAGTTGTTTGATACAAATGGGACCGCGTATATATGTTATGTCGCTGTTTCATGTTTATAGTAGCATGATTAAACAAATTTTTTATTTGCTTTTGTTAAATAGAAGGTTTGTGTTGTATTTGTATTTTTACGAATTTACTAAAAACTGTAGTCATTAATTAATAATCGTATTTAAAGGTTTGTAAAAAAAATATTATTGCTCACTATTCTACATTTCTATGAATCTTGGAAATAGAAATTCTAAAAATGGCGAGCAGAGAATTTAGAAAAGAGAAATCCGTTATATTAGATTTGTTTGTGAAAAAAAAATTATTTCTCACCATGCAATATTTCTAAGAATCTTGGAAATAGAAATTCGGAAAATGACGAGCAAAGAATTTAGAAAAGAGAGATCTTTTACATTAGATTTGTTTGTGAAAAAAATATTGCTCACCATGCAATATTTCTAAGAATCTTGGAAATAGAAATTCGGAAAATGACGAGCGGAGAACTTAGAAAAGAGAGATCCGTTACATAAGTAACGAATTCCTGTTTTTATAGTTACACATCTTTTGAGCGCTCCACGTGAACAAGGAAGGGACACACGCCCCTCTTGAATCTAACATAGACATCTTTAGAAACTTTCTAAACCGCCGAATAATCTTTAGTCTTTGCTGGTCCAGCATCTCATTAATATTTACAACAGATGCCGAAAGAACAACACACAAATGTGTTATGAACAAGCAACTTGTCTGCACTTTCGGCGTGAGTTTCACTTTCGAGAATCTTGAAAGACCGTTTGACATGTGTCATTCTTGGTACATATGTGCATCATAAATTAAGCGATACAGTGGACAGTTAAAGAAATCGTTTCCCACGGTATGACCATGAATAGAGAATGGCGTAATGTAATTTTTGGTTGACACTGTGATTAAAGAGCACGTTTGATGGCTTAATTGTGCGATAGACAATTATTGTGAATGTTTCAATTTTAAGACTCATTTCTAATGTACGAAAGACACCTTAGAATAGAATAGAAACGAAATATTCTGTAATTTTAGAAGAAAAAAAAAAAAAAAGAATGGGACAGATTTGATATTTTATATTTTTTAATTATAGAAGTAAAAAATATAAAACACTGTAACTTTAATTTATACTAAACATTAGTTATCATATTAATCATTATAAACGAATATTAATTTTAGAAGAGAAAATATTGAAAAAAATTATTGCAGGAAATTAAAAAAAATAGATTGTACTAGAAAGTAAAAAGTTGTTCAATGCCCGACATAAATGATTATTTTTAAAGTTATTTTAAAAACATTGTAACGAGGATACGGATTTTTCTTTTAATAAAGTAAACGATCTAATTATATAAATTTTATAATTATTTAATTATAACACACGCGAAAATAAGGTTGCAAAAAAGAATTAAATTATTTAACGAGCGCGCATGTGCGTGCAACGTCTTCATTGACAATCGGCTTTCTACGGTCCGATTTTCCAGAAGACGATTCCCCGGCTCGCCATTTTCCAACATGTGAACGGATCTAGCGTGAATTTCTCCGCGCCGAGCGAATAGCTTGTCTATTAGAAAATAACAATGACACACAAAAAAAAGGCTAACGTTTGTTCTCCCACAAACCAACGATGGCCAACTACGCGTTACCCTCGAGAAAAGTAAATATCAACAATGACTCGGTATCTCATCCGCATTTTTAAATACCATATTAACCCTTTCGTTTGTATTCCTAAAATAAAAGCAGCAGCTGTTTCTTTTTTTCGTATCACCGAGTTTACAATTTCTTTTATTCTTAAACGTGTTTAAAAATTGATCGAATAGAATATCATTGTTAAAATTCAGTATCAATCTTTACTAAAAATACAATAAATTAAAAGGACTCAGTGATCATAGAATTAAAATATTCTTTTTAATTATTTACATGGTATATAATACACATAAGAAATAGGAAACAATAATTTCTTAAACAATTCTTAAACAACTTGGAAATAGAAAATTTATAGACTCGCAACGTAAAAAAATATTAACATTTAAACCGTTTTACTACATAGAGAATAGATACAATAAGTTATAATAAGAATAATTTTCATTTTATTCGACCATAATATTTGATCTACCACAGATTTTTGTAGCTCACGTAGAAAAATCTCTTTTTAAATAAATCAAGAAAATCAGAATCGTTATGTTTCTGTTATTTCTAAACGAAGCTGTATCTAATTCGTATAAAATAATTCGAGCCACTTTAGACTGTTTTAAGTTCCCATTCTTTCGCGCGAACGAGCGTGGTCTTCTTCAGTGAAATCGTCCCGCACTTATTATCACGATTCCAGATAAATTTCATGCACTTTTCTCCGGCCTAATGATACGAGCAGACAATCTACGTGGAATATGAAGCGAATGGTTGACTATAAAAGCGTCGTGATACTAATGGGGCGCGAGACGACCAAATAATCCGCTTCCGGAATCTGATAATTTCTGACGAGATGGATCAAGACAGGTTGTCTGAAAAGACTTCGGATGGGCCACTGAATATTGTTCTGTTGCGTCACAATTGAAATATCAGATCTTACGTTCTCAATGATGAATCGTTAAAGCGTAATCAGTTCTAATTAAGAGACACGCTGACCGATTGGGCTAATTGTCGCGCAATAGTAATCAGAGTGGAGCCAGTCAAGCTCCAATTACGATAATGATTATTCGATAGATTCCATGCGATAGCTCGCGTTGCGTGACGTTATCCCACGATTCGGTTTCTCACTGTTCAACCTCGCTTGGGTTTCTTTCAAAATTGTATCTGTCTTGATTCATTGGAAATTAATTTAAATAAATGATACATTTGGAGGAAGCGCGCTAAAATCGACACGAGAATTCTTTTTTTCGGTACAGCTTTCTTAAAGCTTTCTTAAACCTTTAAAAATTAAATATTTTTTATTATTATATAATATTATATAATTTTATTTGTTAAATAAAATTAAATTAAGCAATCGTCCGATAGAAGCGTGCACAGACGTTTTCTGTGCCATAGAATTATTTTTATTTTTATTTACGTATGATCTGCCATCATTCGTTAAACAATATATGTAAAATTTTGTTATGTATATTTTTGTTACATAAATACAAACTGTTTTAATTCTGAGAGCACCGTAGTGAAAGGGTTAATTTTTAAGTTGAAATTGATTTTTCGGTATCGAAAGATTTTTTCTTTCATCGGTTAACTAAGAATTAGTGA
This sequence comes from Ctenoplectra terminalis, assembly GCA_019453375.1. NCBI lineage: Eukaryota > Metazoa > Arthropoda > Insecta > Hymenoptera > Apidae > Ctenoplectra > Ctenoplectra terminalis. Next base: position 14,146 of record SMSQ01003448.1, on the reverse strand, counting down.
AAAATTGTAATGAATAATATTCTTAAACTTGGCAAAAGGAATGCAGTGAAAGATCTTCCGCGGATACTTGAAATCATACACGTACTTATGGTAAAAATTAATTTATCCGTTAGGCGTAATTAAACACGAATAAAATAAAACTACCTGCTAATAAGATATAAAAATTGACTCGACAATAACCGATGATAAAATATAAAAATTAACCATGTCCGATGTAAATTCCAATGTACACAACTATCGGTGTCCCAGCAGAAATAAAAAAATTTTCTATTTCGAGCAAACTTCACTGTACTGAAAGAATAAATCACTACATTTCCTCTGCCACATATAGATACACGCTCAGAATTTTCAATCTAAAATAATTCAGCATCGCTTCTCTCAAATCATTCACAACTTTTAAGTTCTTTTTTATAAGAAGGTATTAAACTTCGAAATAAAAAAAATTTCAAACTTCGAGATAGAACATCTTCCAAACCAATAATTTTTTTCATACAAACACTGCAGTGCTACTTAACGCACAATTATAAATAAAAAATAAATTTTTCTCCTGCGTTTACACTCCTCTATTCTATATTAACTTCTGAATCGATCTTTCCAGGTCACGCGTTCCAAAAAGCTACCTGGATCCTCGANGTAATCAGTTCTAATTAAGAGACACGCTGACCGATTGGGCTAATTGTCGCGCAATAGTAATCAGAGTGGAGCCAGTCAAGCTCCAATTACGATAATGATTATTCGATAGATTCCATGCGATAGCTCGCGTTGCGTGACGTTATCCCACGATTCGGTTTCTCACTGTTCAACCTCGCTTGGGTTTCTTTCAAAATTGTATCTGTCTTGATTCATTGGAAATTAATTTAAATAAATGATACATTTGGAGGAAGCGCGCTAAAATCGACACGAGAATTCTTTTTTTCGGTACAGCTTTCTTAAAGCTTTCTTAAACTTTTAAAAATTAAATATTTTTTATTATTATATAATTTTATTTGTTAAATAAAATTAAACTAAGCAATCGTCCGATAGAAGCGTGCACAGACGTTTTCTGTGCCATAGAATTATTTTTATTTTTATTTACGTATGATCTGCCATCATTCGTTAAACAATATATGTAAAATTTTGTTATGTATATTTTTGTTACATAAATACAAACTGTTTTAATTCTGAGAGCACCGTAGTGAAAGGGTTAATTTTAAAGTTGAAATTGATTTTTCGGTATCGAAAGATTTTTTCTTTCATCGGTTAACTAAGAATTAGTGAAAAATTGCAATGAATAATATTCTCAAACTTGGCAAAAGGAATGCAGTGAAAGATCTTCCGCGGATACTTGAAATCATACACGTACTTATGGTAAAAATTAATTTATCCGTTAGGCGTAATTAAACACGAATAAAATAAAACTACCTGCTAATAAGATATAAAAATTGACTCGACAATAACCGATGATAAAATATAAAAATTAACCATGTCCGATGTAAATTCCAATGTACACAACTATCGGTGTCCCAGCAGAAATAAAAAAATTTTCTATTTCGAGCAAACTTCACTGTACTGAAAGAATAAATCACTACATTTCCTCTGCCACATATAGATACACGCTCAGAATTTTCAATCTAAAATAATTCAGCATCGCTTCTCTCAAATCATTCACAACTTTTAAGTTCTTTTTTATAAGAAGGTATTAAACTTCGAAATAAAAAAAATTTCAAACTTCGAGATAGAACATCTTCCAAACCAATAATTTTTTTCATACAAACACTGCAGTGCTACTTAACGCACAATTATAAATAAAAAATAAATTTTTCTCCTGCGTTTACACTCCTCTATTCTATATTAACTTCTGAATCGATCTTTCCAGGTCACGCGTTCCAAAAAGCTACCTGGATCCTCGACTATGCGATAATTGGAGTCGTCGAGCGAACAACGAGTGGCAAGATACCGTGAACTTTCAGGAATCTCGAGCTCAAGAGCTTCGAGCAGTTAATGAACAGTTAGTAGCGGTCGATTGGAAGCAAAATACCGTGAGAGATAGCATGTTGATCGTCTCGGGCCAAGGTAGAAGAAGAAAGACGCACAAGATTGCCAGAGCGGCCACTTTCACTTGGCAGTATGTCGAGGATGTGCACGCTCATGAACTTGCCACCCGGCTTCGGTCGCACTGTGACGAGAGCGTAAAAGCTCGATCACGGTAGTGCAGTTCGAGTTTTGTCACGTGCAAGCCCTGGATATCCGCTTGATGTAACGCACGCCGACGAGTTTGACCGCATTTTTGCTGGATTGTTTGAAAAGCGAAACTCCTCCTCTCCGCAGACAAGATCGCGGGATTCGGCTAATTAAAGCGTATACGCATGAGATAGAGAGATAATGAATAAAACTTGCGCTCGTCGTCGCTTCTAAGGATGAATTTCTATGTTTCTTGTGTGTTAGTATTTACTAATACAGACATGATACTAACCAAGCATTATCTTGGTTATTATAATTAAATATCGTGTGAATTTTGTCTGCTTATCGGAAAAAAAATTACGATTGCTTACAGTTTTTCACTTAGATTTGAAAATTTTTAAGCTAATAATTGCTATAGATGGATCATGTCGCTATGGTAATACAGTAATCAAGTTTAATAGAACAGTGATAACTAGATAAAACAAATTTTTAAAAATATAGATACATTAGTCTCTAATTTTTAAGTCACGCAAAGCCATAGAGGGTTAAACGTGAATTTTAAAGATTAATTTTGGTAATCTCTTGATTTTCCAACTTTGTGATCAATTTTGGTAATCTCTTGATTTTCCAACTTTGTGATTAATTTTAGTAATCTCTTGATTTTCTTTGTAATTGATTTTGGTAATCTCTTGATTTTCCAACTTTGTGATTGATTTTAGTAATCTCTTGATTTTCTTTGTAATTGATTTTGGTAATCTCTTGATTTTCCAACTTTGTGATTGATTTTAGTAATCTCTTGATTTTCCAACATTTTTATTAATTTTTCAACTAGCTATGTACATTACCATTAAAAATTTGGAATTATTATGTATCCTAGGGAAGGTAAAAATAAAAAAAGAATTTAGAATTTAGAATCGTGTTAGCCCAGAAAATGTTTCAGTGAAGAATATATCAAAGTGTAAGAAACACTTTTTTTTTTGCAGCGCGATTCGGTTGAAAAGCATCCAAAAGCCTCGGAGGGATGAAAGATAGACTACGGAAGATGACGATGACTGATTCATATTTCGAGCAGGTCCACGGCAGAAACGCGGAAATCCTGGCACGCGTGAAAGCGCGTTTTGACAATGTCGCCAAGCACGCCGCCCGATTACACAACCGAACCCTTGGCGTTGAATAATACATAGGACCTGATCGATGAGAAGATGCGACGAATGAAATAAAAATGCAATTAGCTTGCAACGTACGATGCTACGCGTCGAATCGCGGGCGACGAGTGAAAGTCGTGGATGAGAGCTTTGTAACGATGCCGAAGGAACGTCCTCGTTCGGGACAATTTATCGGATGAGGCATATAACTCAAAGAAGTCGTCGTGATCGATCTGGTACCACCGAGGGGATCGATGGAAAGTGATCGAAGAAGATACTTGACTGAGAAAGAATTCAATAACGATATCAGGCTGTCCCAGAAAATATTACTCGCCTTTGGTCGCTTTGTTTCTAGCTAAAGCGGCTATAAAAGAAATATTTTAACATACACGTGTTGATTAATTACGCTGGAGTGTATTAAATTTTCTATCGTTCAACCCTCCATAACTGGTATTTTATATGTTCGTCAGAAAAAGAGCTGAGTACAGCTTCTCGCTTTGATTCAAATATTTCTGAACCAATAATTTCTATAAGTACACTGCAGTGGTATAGTAATAGAATTAAATAGTACAGTGATAAGTGAGTAAAATAAAATTTAAGAAATATAGACACAGTAGGTAATTTCGAAGTCTAATTATATTTTTGTTTCATGGTGGCTGCAAATATTTGTTATCGTGAAAATTAAATACAAAGTATAATCAAATACTTCTTATAGTCACTGTATTATTAAATCATACAGCGAAATAAAATATATTTTATTTTATAAATTTATAAATTTTATAAATTTATTATGATACATTTTTGGAAGTTTTCTCCAATGTTTCGATTAATAATGTCGATAAATGTTTGGTTCTTTTGCGTTATATCTTTTTGACACATCTTTCGTTTTAATTTCTTCGATACAAGCAAGCGTGTTTCAGAAGTTGCTAATTCTATTGTTAATGAATATTCATGACGCGCGTTCTACGACTACACGATTCGAAGATTAAGATACTTTAGATTATCTCGTAACGAACGCTTTATACGTTTTAGGTCTGATGATCAGAGGCTGATCTCCCTTTCGGATTGGGTCACGCGTCATCGTCGACCAGAGAAAAAAACTTTCTTCTGGCTGAGCATCGAAAAGATGCCACCTGCTTAAGGTTCAACGAACCCATCATCACACGAGACGAATAGAGTATCCACACCCAAATCGAAACTCTCGTCATAAATCGTTTGGTAATTACTTTCTCTCAGAATATGGTTACAACGGAGCCGATGGGACAAGACACGCCTCGTCGCTGTGTCTACGCGCTGAAATCGCGTGGATCAATGAAAGATCATTTTTATTAGATGATACATCGTCGTAATTTGCTTTATCAATGAATTTTTTTTCTAAGTAATACGGGTACTGAAGTTAGGTGTATTAATCGTCAGCCATTTTTAAAAATGGATGAAGATTTTACACATCAGTTTTATGTGAGTATAATTATGTATAATTATACAGAAGAATTTCTATAGTAATCTAACAGCAGGTTGTAAAATAAATAAAATATTAAAATCGTAATTAATGTAGCAATTTTTATTTAAAATATGTCTGTACTTGTAATATTTGTTTGTAATATTTTGTCTTTAAAGACAAAGTCGTGATTTGAATATGTCTTTATAATTTTGCTTCATTTTATAACAATTATTTTAAACACAAAGTTTTCTAAATCAATAAATTAAATAAATTTTAATTTAGCAAATCCAGGTTGGGTATAAAAAAAATTTATGTGTACCAGAAATGAAAATTTCAAGGAAACTACTTTATACCAAGTAGTTTATACAATCTTATAATATTTCTATTTCAATAATTCAGTTCTATCGATTATAAAAAAAATGTTTTTAAACACGTGACTCTTATATTCCTTTTTTTTTTTTATAGGTAGAAGATTAAACCGCATTTAATATTGAATTCCCTTGCCTCAAAAACGCGCTTTTCCCGTATAGATTCCATTACCAAGGTCAAGAGAAATGAAACGTTCTTAGAGGTATCCAAGTGAAACGACAAATAAAACTATGCGATGGAAGAAATACCGCAACCATAACCGCGATATTAAGTTTCAACGCATGTATAGATTACCCGCGAAAAATTAATCGTATCTGTATCTCGAGATTCGGTTCATTAACACCGCGAAAGTGGTGCAAAATTTACCGATTTTTCTTGCAAAACGAAAATCGCTTTAATATCATGATCCGCTCGCATATTTTACATTAGTCGATCGTTGTTGCATGAAATTAATTCTGCTTTCAATTAATCACATTCGCGATGCACATTTCGCGATGCACGCTCTTGTACCACATAACAAATAGGTTGTTCTATCCAATATGTTAAAATTTTAGGTGTGCTTCTTTCTAAAGACCATTAATTAAATTATTTTCGAAGGAAGTCCAAAGTACAATAACTGTACATATAAAAATCAAAATCTCTATAAATTCATTATATATCATTGTTATAATAAAACACCAAGAGAACTATAAATTGAAAACTGGAAAGTATGTAAAACAAGAAGATTGAAACACTTTTTATCTTCGTGAAATTGTAATTCAACAAATGAATACTTAAAACACTAGAAAGCTTAACTTTTTTATGCTGACTGGTTTCACGTAACGGATTTTAACTAATTCAGAAAAAATATAACGTTAACAAACCTTCAAACGAATAAATTAACTTTTTTTTCCAAGTCAGCAGAAAAGTAGTATTAATTACAAATACGTGGATGATATTCAATTAATCCTTTCGCTACAGCACCCTTTTCACGCTGTTACCCATTTGCAAATATATATTTACACAGTATAAACACACGCATAAAAATTCCGGTACTCCGTATAATTATAACGTTACGCTCAAGAATAAAAATGATTATAAAGTTATCGAACGATCACTTAACACTAGAACTACCGAAGATTAAAGTAGAGTTATTTGTACGAAAGAAATCAAAACGATAGGTATTTCGAAAAATACCTGTAATAAGGGTAACAATTCTTTGTGCATATTTTTTACAAAAAATTGCGGAAAATCCTCAAAAATTCATTATTGTAAATTTCTAAAATTTCTGTAAGAAATTATGAACAAGTCGTTTTGACTTGTTCGGTAGTTCTAGTGTTAAATATTAAAGGCATACGACTTCCGTAGCGAAAGGGTTAAATACCAGTGCAGTTGGAAATTCCAAGCGCGTGTACACCTGCAGAAATTCGAATCGTGGGTCGCACAAATAAAGGAGAGAAGAAAGTCGCCTGCACAGAATGCTCATCGGGAACTTCTTCTAGCTAGAAATCTGAATTTTTCCAGCACCGAGTCGCACGGCACAGGTAACTTTCGATTGCCGTCTCGTCTACAGACTTTACGCGATACGCGAAACAAATTAAAAAAAGCGTCTCTTTCAACGTGAAAAATTAAAAGAAAAAAAGAAAAGAACAACTCACTTTTACCATCCTGAATAATTGGTGCCGATCGATTTAAAAGAAAATCAACGAAATATTGAAGTTTCGTTAAATAAAATGAAACCGCGGACTTTCTTCTCTGCGCACAGTTGCGGGTAAAATCTCTCGAGACGTCTTTTTCCACTTGCTCTTTCGAGAAACGTTCAAACACTTTTCACTTATCGTTAAGATGTATGATTAATTCACTGTCACACGACACGAGAGATGTATCCGTCGCCGTTTGAAAAGGATAGAAAAAAAAAAGGAACAAAATTTGCGCGAGAATAGCGAAGGTACAATAGCAAAGAGAACGACAGGAAAATGGGGAAAAAACGAAAAAGAGAAAACTTATCGAAGAGTAGGTGTACAGTGAATGAGTGGTTTCGTACTCACCAAGCTCATGATGCTGTCTGTGCCACAACTCGGTTAGTACGCGACTTTTACTCGGCAAGATGATGTTCTTGTAGCGATAGTTTTTTGAGCAAGAGGAGGGGTCCACGATGTTTGATCCACGTGTATGGGACGTACCATTGGGCTAAGAAATGAGTTTAATCACAGACCAAGTACGGAATGTACCGTGGTTAACGCATCGACGACGGGACCTTGTCTCTGTGAAACTTACCAGGGAATAAAGTTGCGATCGAATAAATTCTTGTTTATATACTTTCGAGAATAAATTGTATTCTGAACGTAGCTCTTAATTTCAAATTTCAACCGAACGAATAACTTTTTAAAAGCAACCTTTCATGCATCGTCGTTTCCTATTCTCACCTTTTCAAGATCTGAAATACAAAACCACGAGAGATCTCGTCACCCGTCCTCAATGTGTTAAATAGCGCATCGCTTCCTTTACTATTTCAGAGAATATCGAGAGACGTTTAAAAAAAAAAAAAAATAATATCGAACTGAAAATATTTCTCACCGAAAATGTACTACCTTTTATCTTTATGCCGACGTAAAATATATCCAGCCAGATAGATTGTTTTACGTAATTCTCTCGTTATAATTCTCCACAATATATGATACTAATTTTCTTTTTGTTCGAATCATCGTTTTCTTAAAGCAACGAGAATTTGAATCTTGTTGCATCAGCTGGAAATGGTACAAGAAAGTAATCTACGTATAGCTACCGGTATGACCTTTAATTGAATCGTAGAACAGAAAGGCGAGAACCATGGCGGCGGTTGTATTGGCGAGATTGTACTTTCGCTGTGTCGTACGCTTTTCTGACCGAGAGTACATGCGCTGAAGGAATACTCCTAGAGAAATTGAAAGAGAAATAAAAATGGTACGTAATATATTAAAAACATTCACTGTCCTTCCGTCGTTATCGCATAAAATGTATTCCACGTTAACATAACCTGAATTACAGCTGAAAGATAGAACGTCATCTTCAAAGTGTTTCTTGATAAAGCCATGAAATAAGTAACGCGATAAATTTAGGCTTGTTTCTAATGACCGAATGTGGTCTGTATAAGCGATTAAGTAATTCATGTACATTTCTCTCTTTTAATATTAATAGAGCCACACCAGTGAATCTAGCGAGTCTGATGATGGTGGAGATGATCAAGAAGGGTCTTCTTTTCCCGAAACAAACATCGAGAGTGCTCTAACGTGTTTTAGGGAGCAATGGCAACGCGAGTTAGAAATATCACCGAAGCGAGATCGACCAAGGACCCAGTCCACAAAAACAATTAAAGTTGATGTTTCTAATGACGATGAATCCATTGAGAGCAAGGTACTAAAATGATTGACGCGTTTATTAAAGTATATTGATGTATACATGTAATACGAGCAAGTAAATATTTCAGGCAAAAAATTTGTTTTTGAAAGGAATTGAATACGAGAAAGGAAGAAAGTTTTACGAAGCAATACAGTTTTACAAGCGTGCTGTGTTATTAGTTCCTGATATTGAGTTTCGTTTGTACGAATCAACTAAGGTAAAATCGAACGACGACAGTCACGAGGGACGCGACGACCATATTAATCGTATCGACGATAACGCTGAAAACCGTAACGAAGAAAATGAAGAAGAGAGCGATTTATTTGTTAAATTATGCAAAATTGTAAATCAAAATAAATGCGTTTGTTTTCCTAAATTTGAGCAAAATGTGAGTACTTATAATTGCACGTATAGCTATAGTTTATAGAAATATGTTCATGCATGTTTAAACGTGGTATCGTTGTCGTTGAGTATCATGGTAGAGATTTTAGGGCATTGGTTGTTTCAGACAACACATATTTCTGCCTTGCCTATGGAAATCGTACTTTATATCCTAAGATGGGTTGTATCCTCGGAGCTTGATTTGAGGTCTCTTGAAATGTTCTCCAGAGTATGCCGTGGATTTTACATATCTGCAAGAGACACAGAGATCTGGAGACTTGCCTGTGTTAGGTAGGTCATAAACATCCCTTATTAGGTAATTATCAAGTAATTACGCAATGACCAAATTATGCAGAGTATGGGGTGTAAATTGTGGAACCTATATACCGAAATATCAATCATGGAGAGATATGTATTTACAACGGCCTAGACTAAGATATAATGGATGTTATATTAGTAAAACCAGTTACATTCGCGATGGTGAAAATAGTTTCCAAGATCGATTTTACAGACCTTGGCATCTGGTGGAATACTTCAGGTACCTGAGGTACGCGATCATTTAATTTGGTAAACTATTTCATTGTGAAAAAGAAAAAAAAAAATGCTGTCGATCCTTATAATATTTCTTTGATAAACAGATTTTTTCCCGAAGGAAGAGTTTTGATGCTAACTTCAACCGATGAGACCCAAAGTTGCGTAAATTTTTTAAAATACCGCACCCCATGGAATCCATCGGTACTCATTGGCCATTATAGATTACACGATAATTGTGTTACTTTAGTGCTCAGGAAACAGGAGGCGAAAGGAGTTACTACATACAGAAAGAAAAAAAAAGAAGCTATGCATGATAGCGGGGAACAAACATTTCACATTGTAAGTGTTAATTTATATTAAATTAGATTAAGTAGCATTTGATTTGCAATAAAACAGGTGTTTCATTTGTTTGTGGATATTTACAGGAATATGAGATTCAAGATCATCATAGACGGTTGAATTCACAATTAAAATGGCTGAGCTATACTATCTTTACGAAATACAGAAACGGTCACGAGGCGAAAATGTGTTTAAAGGAACCGTCTGTGAGAGAATGGAGAGTATCAACTATTGGCGGACGATATCCACCGCTTAAATTTAGCAGAGTTAAAAGCTATACTCAAGAAAGCGAAGCTCCTTTACAGTAATTATTAATTGAATGCAAAATTATTAATCGTCTGGATTACGTAAGAGTACAATAATGAAACTGAAATTTAAGAGAAGACTAAATCCTTTAAGTGAACGTTACAACTTGTACAAATCACTCTTGATGTACATTGTGAATACGCACGTTAGCGTTACACTTTTCGGCTTATAAACATGTATTAAAAAAAAAAAAAAAACATCGTAATGAAAAAAAAAAAAGAAAAAAAACATATTTTATTCCTAATTCGTTACCGATGTATTTCTTAAATAATTTTTATTAACCTACTGTACAATTCTCGCGTTACAGTTTTCTCTTAAATTCTATCGACTACATTAATTTTCATGTAGATAATATATACGAATAATTCGTAGATTTAATATTTTATGCACTTCAATGGTGCCTTATGTGCTTTCAAAATAGGTGCTTGTATTTCAAAAGATTGTTAAAATTTTTTTTTTTTTTTATTTTGTTTATTGTTTATTACATATTTGGTAAAAATAAGATCGAGGATAAATAATTGTAACACAACAGGTTTATTGATAATTTTGGTCAGTCTATAAGCTATTGGAGCATGCAATTTATACGAATGATCAGATCCGCAAGGACACGTTTGTACGCGATAAGATACACCAAAAATATATTTATCTAGCACGCGTGTTATCTATCGATCATTTTTTTTTCTTTTTTTCCAGATAAAATATTTATTTCTTTAAAACATTCTTGCGGCTCTGCTCTTTCTTAATTCCATATAGAACTTCATATGATAACGTATACATTCAATCAAAGTATATGGAAGAAACGAAAATACGATTAATATACAGGGAATCTCAACTGATTGGAGCCACCTGAATATCACGATACAAAAATATATACGCTTCCTTGGTAAAAAAAAAAAAAAAAAAATACAAATGATTTTGAAGAAGCTCGAAAGAACTAGTGATACCGAAACAAAATTTTTTTCACGTTATTCTTCTTTCAACACCATTCGAATTACGTTACATTTTTCATGTAATTAAAAACGGAGAAGATATTTACGCGGCCTTCTTTTAGCTGAGACATCCTGCGTATCGATCAAATTTATATTATTTATTTTCTAATTATGAGACCTATCGACTGTGAATAACAGGTCAATTTATGCCTGTGTAATGCGTGTAACTTCGAATGTAAATGGACCGATTGTATACTCTCATTCCCCGACACCTTTACGCGGGCGATGAATTTACGTATGAATAGACGAAACAGTTGCGGAATTAAATCAATTCCGATCAATATTTTCGAACAGTTTTATTCGTCTACACGAATGATATTGAAATTGTGGAACGATGTGTATCGAATCAAAGAAACGAGTTTACGAGAACACATCTTGTATATTGCTGCGGATCTTGAATTCTTATAATCACAATAATAAACGTATTTTTGATGTGCTTATTCCAGTTTAACTGATTTATTAAAAAATAATATATATGTATATATATATATATATGTGTGAAGAAAAATATTCCTTTGTCTTTTGCGATAGAATTCAAGTTTTCGTTAAAATTAATTTGGACGCGTGTTAATTTATATTATTATCTGTGATATGACAATTTTTTGTACTCGTAGTTGTACTCGAACTGTCTCGCGTGTCGCAAATGACGCTTGCAATGTCTTCCTATTATCTTATTAAATTTTTGGTACGCGTATATATATTTTCTTTCGTTTCTGTACAACTATACTTAAGAAGATTTACGCGCCTCGTCGTCGCGAAGCGGTTCTGGTCGTTGATTAAGCACCTACACAATTAACAGGCGGTTGGCGTAGGCTCGATTTATCACAGACTTCATTAAAGGATTATCACACACATCATTCAATCACAGTTCATCGTGCTTCAACTGAACGAGGCCCGTTCTATTGCACGTAGACGAATCGGACATCCAAGCGAGATCTTGCAGAGTCGCAGCGTGCATTGAACAAACCGCCAAAACAACCAACACGTGCATCAAATTGTGAGAATTCAACGCTAAATCCAGTTTGCCTGGGATCCACTTCTCTGGGATACGCAGAGCGCCGATTGTTGCTCCCACAACGGATATGAGGTCCTGAAGAAGGATATATTCAGAATTATTAGACACTTTATTGATCAATAGACTGTGGATTTTTATGCAGACTCATATTTTTGAGGATATAGTAACAGAAGCAGAACTTTGGTAGAAAATCATTTCATCTACCAAGTATTATAAAAATTTTGTGTATTCTACTTGTCACATTTTTATCATAATATGCCATACTAATTATTTATACCATACTAATGGCTGGATCTAAATCCTATTGGAAATAGGATAGAAATAGAAATTACACCAGATGTTACAAAATCTTTAATTATATCAATGCTAAGAAGATATTACTCCGTTACTGGTGTCAACGAAAGAATATTAAGTCTGTATTTTTATACATATTTATGTTCATAAGTTTAGTGGAGTTTTTTTAAATTTAGGAATAAGTTTACTCGAGCTGAGTTCCTGATACTTTGATGTTCCTCTGCATTTACATTGCTTAAACGCTTTATCATCGATGGCCTGCACGGATAAATATTAAAATGAAGACATTACTGTATCTACCTGCAGTACGATATGAAGTAAAGCGTCCGGAGAACCACCGCCAATACCGAAACATCGTAAAACCATCACCAACATTCTCATGAGAAAAGGAGGTGCGAAACATAATCTTCTCTCCCAAGGAGATAGCGCGTTCATTGCCTGTGAGGTGTATTCAAAGATTATAAAATAGAAAGATATATAATAGAAGATTTGACAAATGAAATGTACCTTAAGAAGTCCCCAAATGCTGAGAGAACAGTAGATAAAAATACAGCAGTACCAATATGTATCTGGTAGACAGTGGACAGATGCCGCCATCATAGGTATTGCTCCTATTGCAAATAAAATTTGTATAATAATTAATTACTTGGTAATTGTAACAGTGATAATTTTAATAATTACCAAAACTTTGACACAGCCAAATGCCGATCATGTCTAATTTCAACAAGGATCTGTAGAAGACTTCGTCATAATTTAAATTCATAAAGAGGTGATAAACGAAGGATCCGATCCACGGACTAACGGCGCCTATTAAATGGCACCAAGATAAAATTGCTACGAGGATACCTTTGGTATTCCATGGAAGAAGTTGGGGGATCGTCATTAGCATGTATAGGATGGCGAATCCTGGAACATAATTTATCACGTTGAAGAATATAATTGTTTAAAATCAAGCATTAACGACCTAAGCAAGAGTGGCATCGGCTCGTATAATTACCATTACGCTAATTATATATTAAGAATTTATTCACTTTATGCAACAAGTGTCTGTTTTTTATCGTACACATGGATAATGATGTGCGAACATTAGTTTGAAAACAATTTTAAAGATATTACAAAAGTGTAACTTTGATTTGATTAGATTTTATACGATACACGTATTCGTAGTATTCTTCTATTATCTATTGTAATTGCAGGATTTTGTTATCAGTCATCTGGTTGTTAATTATCTCGCCGTATAAACCGTTTCATCTATAAATGGATAATGTTATTTTCAACGAATGGTTTATTAAACAAACGTGAAATATATTTACGCGACGTTCACGTTGACTTCCATAATTTCTTTGCTTCTATTACACTTCAGTTTATTAATAAACTGTTCGTTGTTTGATATAATTGACGTAAGGTAACATTTTCGTCTTAGAAATTTTCTACGTAATACATATGGAAATTGCTCGAATGAATTATTAAAAATCCGTTGGATCGTTAAAGATCGACCAAGCTCTGATTATGAATATTTGAACGTGGGTCTCTTATTTCTTTAAATATGAGATCATTATAATGAATGTAACGAATTGGTATTAAAAATAGATCTCGAAAGAATAATGTATGGCTTCATTGATCGATCTTTAGCCATCCCGCAATGCGCCGATAGGATTATCATGATTTCTCGCATAAGTTGACCTTGAAATCTCTCAACTCAAGGGTAATCCAGTTTTCTACTTAATTGAATCACGACAGCTACAACTCTCCCTTTCTCATCGCCTTCGAGTAACACTTTAAGGTGATTATATTCACAAAATCAATATACGGAATA
>SMSQ01003447.1:36883-69407 GCA_019453375.1 Ctenoplectra terminalis | reverse complement strand
TTGGTATGCGTTGTATGCCTATAATTTTAGAATTAGTTCACATCCATTGGCCTTAGAGTGGTTTCTGTCGACTTTCATTTGAAATTGGAATCTTAAATATTTTACTTTTAAACGCTACTAGTTTAAAGAAGCAGAATGTTTTTGTCCAGTGTACAACATTGAATTTGTCAATTACGAAGAAAAAGTAGTAAGTTTCAATAATCGTTGATATTTTGGTAATTTGGTAACGCTATACAGTGTATAAGAAATAATAGAAAATGTTAGCAAATCAAATTGGTATAAAAATATGTTTTTGCATTTGAATAAGTCAGCACATAATAAATTTACCGTATGAACTCTTAAATACGTGAAAATATTTATATTTAACATATTTATGGTTTAATTCTTAAACTGTTATTATAAAAATTGATTCCTCACAAGTTAAGAATACATTGCTCAATGTACGTGTTGAAGCGTCCTTTTAGATTTGAGCAACTTTTTAAGTTCTTTTACATCTTATACGTTTATTACTAATTTATTGACCAATTAATNAGCAGAATGTTTTTGTCCAGTGTACAACATTGAATTTGTCAATTACGAAGAAAAAGTAGTAAGTTTCAATAATCGTTGATATTTTGGTAATTTGGTAACGCTATACAGTGTATAAGAAATAATAGAAAATGTTAGCAAATCAAATTGGTATAAAAATATGTTTTTGCATTTGAATAAGTCAGCACATAATAAATTTACCGTATGAACTCTTAAATACGTGAAAATATTTATATTTAACATATTTATGGTTTAATTCTTAAACTGTTATTATAAAAATTGATTCCTCACAAGTTAAGAATACATTGCTCAATGTACGTGTTGAAGCGTCCTTTTAGATTTGAGCAACTTTTTAAGTTCTTTTACATCTTATACGTTTATTACTAATTTATTGACCAATTAATTGAATCTCAAAAACTAATTTATTATTAAATATATCTTTACTTAGTTTCAGAAATTATAATTTCTTTATAAAAATAATTTAAGCAACAATTTACGAGTTATAATTACAATTTAAATACAATTTAAATAAAAACAATTAACGAATTATAATACGAAAGTTTCTTTCAATTTCATCAATGGAAATAAACATTAACAAGATAGTTCACTTGTTTCTAGTACTATTCTGTTGTGTTTTAATTACAAAAGCACACACATGAAATCCGTAAGAATGTAAACCATGTGGCAATGAATCGATCTCTTAATAGAACAAGACACGATCGCATATCTCTTTCATTTAATTAACACAATTATTGGAATCGAAGCAGCGACGAATCGTTCTCTTCCTTTGGATCAGAGCTGAATTGGTAGAAATAGGATATAGACGAGCCACGAAATTGAATACTTAATTGAGGACGAGCTCGTCAAGTGTATCTACTTAATTACTGGGGGGCTGCGTTATACGCCCCTGGCGACATTATACGCGAAAATCAACGACACGATCCTAAACGTACAACGCAATAACACAGTGTAAGTATGATAACATGATAACATCGTTACTGTGACTAATTTTATTGCCGCATAAATGATATTCTCATTAGCCGGCGAAGTTGTACGGTCTTCGACCAACAAATTCATTTTGAAATTCTGATTATCATGACCGGCTGGATTTTCCATTGCCTTAATTACAGATTTCAATGACACGAGTCATTTAACAGAAATTAATTGCTTTCTGGGGACACTATGTACAGTGCTGTGCAAAAGTCTTACACCACCTGTACGATTGATCATATAGTGGCAATTAAACATATGTTTGGAAAGCACTCCTACATATTGTCACATGGTAAACAATTTTTAGATATTGTCTTCACTATGTTGATCATTCCTGATTTTATTTTGTTAAGATATTTCTTATCAAATTACATTCGGATTATTCAGTAATACTTTCCGATTAATATTTTTTCCCAATTTGTTTAAATTATACTTATAAGTTAAATACGAATTATTAAGTTTGGAAGCTATAATAAATCGGTTTAAAAGTTACCTAACTCGTTGGCATCGTTTATAGCTAACTCATACCTCTATGGAGTTCCAAACTAAAAATGTTTGCAAATCTTTTAATCGTGAAATGAATTTTTGTTAAACGCATAAATTAGTAGTATTAGCAAAACGCAATTAGTATCCACGATACAATATTATTACGTATTTATTTCATAATAACAGTACATAATAATTTAACAGTTTGAGCGGACAATTTATTCGTTTCTGTTATTACTCATAAGTATGACTCCGTTACGTTGCAGTATCAAGTTACTCTAAATTTAATAAAAACAAGTTGTGCTTACGATATAAGTTGTACATATATTTCAACAGAATGTAATATTAAAACTCTTGTATATATTTTAAATTTTCATATTTTTCTCTTAGGCGCAAATAATCATAAAAATTCTTAATATTTATAGACTTATTCAACCAATTATCAATTATTAACCGGTACTTCTTTTTTTCAACATCCCGTAAAGAAGTATCGTGAAATGATATTCAATCTTGCAAAACATAAGCACCATAAAATTCGAAACGTTAATTGTTATCCTTTTTAAAATAATATTGTGCAGTATATAACATCTTCTATTACATATTTAAAACACACAAAATAAAAACATGTTCACAAATGACTGAATGAAAAAAATTAAATTTACAAACATAATCATCGTATAACAGTTTTAAGCAATAATTAATTTACTCTTCTTACATCTGTTCGACACATCACTCGTGTAGCAAGGTTATTATTCTATTTTACAGTCCTGTATGGTAAATCATTCGAAAAAAAAAAAAATAGTAACCAGGTTTCTAGTATCAATATTCCATGGTACGCGTCGCTGGTGATAAATATTCATCGTTCGGTAGGTGCTTAGAGCGTGATTCGGTATGCAGCAACATAAACGATCAGCAAAAAGCGCACAGCACAAAGCGCCTAGCAATATTGATCTATCTAGAATGCAAGCTGCAAAGCATTGCTGTTGCATATTCAGTCGAGCTATCGAATTCGCATGCGTTCAACCAAGGGGGACGTAGTAAGTAAGCGTGCAGAGCTGGAAAGATAATGAACGGAAGGAATGCGGGTACGATTGGTTAGAATATAGTAGATCCACCTTCTTTTAACACAGTCAAAAGGACAGGGCACACGTATTTTTGTTATTCGTTGGAACGATCATTCTTTACGAATCGGATCATGTAATTTCCCATCACAGATCAAACACAAACGCGTTCAAGCGAAGAGACCGAAGTGATTCTCTTGCCCCTGTACCGTCTCATTATTCATCCTTCCAGCTGTGCACAAAAAGGAGTATGGGTTCGATTGATTAGAATAGAAGGTACGCGCCTTCTTCTCACGGTCGCGCATACTAATTGGATCGCATCATCACAGCTGAATTGAACGAGAAACCTCTTCTTCCTCTACCGTCTCGGGAGAAATCTTTTCAGCTCTGTATAGTACTTGCTATATCGAATTTGCACGTAAGTCGTGAATTTTAGAGCGTTGCATCGTGCTGTTTACCATTACGGTATCAATGACATCTGTCTAATCAAGTAGCCACAATCAACATATGACGATAGTGCGATGGTGGACTTACTTCAAGCATCGCCTCAATACTTACAAAGAAACACATCGAACTGTCTCCGATTTTAATGAAACTTGATGGATACATTAAGCAGGTGAAAATAAAGGACACGTATTTTTTATGGCTGGCCAATTGCAAATTTAGGGGGTGAAATGACCCCTTGAAATTTCAACAGAAAAATGCTATCTCGAAAACTGTCATAGATATAAGAAAACTTCTTAGGGAAAAGTTTCATGGTTTCTTAAAGTAAAACAAATAGTGGTCACAGATTTTGTAAAAAGTAATTTGTTTGTAACAAAAAAATTTATCGTTACATTATTTTAAGAGATACAAAAATTTACATAATGACTAAAAGGATCCAAAATTTTTTTCCGAATTCATTGATATATAATATGATAGATTTGCCTCCTACAGTTTTGTAAATTTTGTTATAATACGCAAATCGTGCGAATCCGAGTTATTATTTTCATATAATACGCTAAAGTTTTTTTTATATCTATGGTAGTTTTCGAGATAGCATTTTTCTACTGAAATTTCAAGCGGTCGTTTCATCCCCTAACTTTGCAATTGGGCAGCTATAAAAAAATACGTGTCCCTTATTTTCACCTGCTTAATGTATTTTTACCAAGTTTCATCAAAATCGGAGACGGACAGTTCGATATGTTTCCTTGTTAGACGATAAAAGCAGCAAGTCAGTGCTGTAGACTATAGTGCTTTTCTTATATTTTTAAGTTCATACCATGCAACGTTCGCAGAGTTGAATTCTTTCCATCTAACGATCAGTAAAAAACTTCAATTTTAATTAGAATTAAACTGTTTATTTAAATATTGAAATATTGAAATATTGAAATATGTACAGGATGTCTCAAAATTATATGTCACGACCATCATAGCGTGATTCTAGACTCTCGGTTTGGTAGATATCGACCCAAGCAATTTGCCGCAAAATTGACCTTCACCTAGCAAATTGAAGATCAATGATTTTTTTTTTTATTATTATTGCTTTGTATTCTACTCATTATTTCAGAAAGTAATGTCAAAGTTAAATTTTTACAGCCATTTTATTTCCAATGAACATTTAATTCATAGTCAGATACAATGTAAATAGCCATCTCAGGTTCTAATAATTTCCTATCAACTATTACGTACGCATCGTCCACGAAGTTTGAAAAGTCTATCGGTTCTTCATAGTGGGGTTGAATCATATTAAGGGACCGCATTTCTTGCATATGAAACTAGCGTACCTCTACCGCTAGTTTTTACTATTTTGGGGGGTATATAAGGAACTAAATTTTGAAGCTTTCAGGATCAGTCTAAAGTCAGTACAAAGTACGTCATTACTCTGTCAATCGAACTTTTGACGCTCAGCAAGATCGGATTACATTCTCTTTCGAAGCAATCCTTATTCAATCGTTAAACATAAGTGTGGAGTAGACATGCTAACACTACCGCCGCGTCTCGCGCTCCGTAAAGGTCGAAAAAGATATACTCGCTAAGTCGAGTCTCATTTGTAAACCTAATATATCGTACTACAAAATTATTAGAATATATTTTGTTTATTTTTAATTGTGTCACTTAATTCAGGCACCTATCCTAAGTTTATTAACGGCTAGACTAACTATTTCCACAACGATATAGCATTACCGCTCAAATTCTATATTATTGATAATAGATTACGAGATACAACGACCTTAATCCGCAGTAGCTCCCAGTGTCACCCATACATCGGTTCGTCCACGTTTTCCACAGTGGCTTCTGGTATTAACCATATACAATCAGTATAGAATCACCATGTGGCGGTTGTGATGTTTAATTTTGAGACATTCTATGTGTAATTCACGTGACAAAGTAGATATCTTCAATTTTGTTATTTACTTAATCCTTGACTATTATAGAACGTCTGTGAGACCGCTCCAAATTATTTTTCATCTCTATTTTCCTTTCTACATGACTTATGATTTTCTGACTCTGTTTACCTTTCAATTAAAATCCAATGTTCAAATAGTAAAATTATTGGCGGTTTGTATGTTTCCAGATATT
This sequence comes from Ctenoplectra terminalis, assembly GCA_019453375.1. Lineage (NCBI taxonomy): Eukaryota > Metazoa > Arthropoda > Insecta > Hymenoptera > Apidae > Ctenoplectra > Ctenoplectra terminalis. The sequence continues at coordinate 63,780 of SMSQ01003447.1, read as the reverse complement.
AATAAGATTGATTTACATTTTGCTAGCGGTCTGAGAGATCGCCTATAGTATACGTATACATTACCTTTTTACTCGTTACAAATACAAACGTTTTGTCTTTGATGTTGTATTTGCATCGCCAAAATGAACGATGATATAAATTGTATATTTATACGTCGGATTCTTGAAGTACAAGAAGAAACTTACTAGGAAGGGAAGCTTTTCGAAGAACGAAAAACTAGTTATTTTCGTTTTCCTCGTCTAAAACAAAAAAACTAAGTAGGATACTCCGAGAAACGTAACGCTCAAATATGCTTAAAATGTACTAAAAAAGTATGTATAGGATATTCAAAGAACCTTGTAAACATCGTTCGACTTTTATTTGATTTCTTTTCATATTTATTTTTATACTTATTTTTATTTACTTTTATTTTTATTATAAACTAAATATCTATCGCTAATTCTCTTTTTGTAATAATTTTTGCCTGATATAGCTGTATAGCAGCCCGTTCTAACTTAGCTTTAATTTTTTCCTATTTATTTTTTTATAAAATTGAATACCTATTGCTAATTTTCTTTTCACATTCCTTAAGAAGAGGAATCACAAGAATATTGAAAAAAAAAAAACACAATACAACCTTACAAACTAAAGTTATAATTAAAAAAACATACAAGTTAACATATAAATGTATTGATGCAACATTTAAATAATACCACCTTTTATTCTGGGACTGATATTTTGACAAAATCAAAATTTTTGCACCCACACTCTTCTTATGCCTACATGCTCAATTATCGGTCCCAATTGCACAAATTAAGCGTGACAATATATATTATTTCTTTGAATATGTGTAATTGTTCATGAAAAACTATCAGTAACTTTTCACAGTTTTCAAAATATATACAGTGGCCCACAAAAATGTTCCTACACAAGACTGGATTTTGTTTAACTTAATATTATTGATATTTTAAGACAATATTTGTACCTCATAATACATATGTTTCAATTACTCTAACAATAAGAAATACTATTTTATTCGATTAAAACCTGTTCTCTTTTGAACATTAAGAACTATGTTTTAATTATATGTAGCTAAATTTCATAACACAAAAAACTATTAAAATATCAATAAAATTAAGTTAAACAAAATTCATTCTTGTGTACGAACACTTTCGTGGGCGATTGTATAAGCAAATTTTTTATCGATACAAACATAGGAAAAAAGAAATACGTTTAGATTCGAAATAGTGTTGATCAGAAATAAGCACCTGCTCGGGACCTGTCAGTTACTTATTAGGGATCAGGGATACTATTCGGCTTGACTTTGATTTTGAACAGAAAAAGAGAGAACACGGAAACGAATGAGCCGCTCGAAATAGCGACAAACCACAAAATGGTCGACCAAGTAGCGATATTATTCTTTGGAAAAGAATTCAACACGCTGGAATTGTTAATAATAGAGTGAAAAAGTATTATAGGTTCATATTTTATCCTTTTTCTATTAAACGATGTCATTGTTCATTTGATTAGAAAAATTTATGGCTTCTCGCTTTCACGGTTCATCAGTTGCTTAATACGGATCAACCCTGTACTATTTGTGCCTCAGAAGTCTCAAGAGGAGTACTTACTCGTTCCGCCTAATCGTATCTGTGTAATCGTTGTGTGTAACGTAAAGTTATATGATCCGATTGATAGATATGATAGTTTCGACGAATAATAAAAATACGTGTGCCTTAATCTTATAATTATGTCAAAAGAAGATGGATCTGCTAGATACGTATAGAAACATCTCTAAGTAGGTAAATCAGGAATTATACTGAGGGTTTAAATAAAATACGTGGGTGTTCTAAATACTCGATTGTATTCATTACATATATATATATATATTTTGTCTGTTCATGGCGAAAGCCAGTACAAGAATGTCTTTTTGACTATTCGTTGGCCGTGAGGACGACCTCGCCATCATAGCCTGTCGTAGTTTATTGCCCTTATGTTAGTCTTAACTCGAAAAATGTTTTTACAAAACGCACGTGGCCTGCTTCAGCCATTTGCTTACCGCGATTTCTTTTAACACATTTAGCTTTAAAAATATTAAAAAATACCAGAAATAGGTTTTTCTTTTTTAACTCACACTTTTTTTAATACAATTGAAGTTATTTCATTTGAAAAAAATATCCACGAAAGTTGTACCCTAGATCAATTCCAAGAAGTGGGCAATTTCATTTGTCAACGAATCATCAAAATAATAAAAATACAATTTTTATATATTTTTTTTTTATAATTAAGAAGATATTATTGTAATTATTGTAATTAAATTGCTGAGCTTTTTCCATTGAAAATGATATGAAATATGACTATATTTTAATGAATTTGAACTATACGAGCAGAACTTTTCCTCACTCTCTCCTTCGATACACTCGATAAGCGAGAGAACGATGAGAGATAAATATGAGCCATTCCTTGAACACCTACCACCCCGGATAAGTTTCTTGATGCAGACTCGAACTCCGGTACCCAACCGGACATTACTGTACAAACAACTACGTATTACTTAAACGTTAAGTGTCTCTTTAATAAACTTAATATACATGTAGGTGAACATTAAACTAATCGACCGTGATGACTTATGTTAAATTGAAATGAATCACTAAAATGGTCACTTACATCACTAAATCTCTGATAGTCAATTTCATTTTATGAATACTATTTAATCACAGATGTGATTGGTGTTTCGTATTTTTAATGACGAACAAAATTACAAATATTCTATTACTACAGTAGAAAGTATCGTATGGTAAATAAAAATAGAAATAAGAATCATGTTGAAAATTTCCTTTATAACTCTATAATGTGATAAATCTTTGCTCCATTAACTTCATGATAAGATAAAGATAAAGATAAAGATGGCTTGTTAGTCGGTAAACCACTACCTATCTTGATATGACGCTTTATCATTGAAATTTCTTATATGTATCCTTAAAAAATTATATACTATAACCATAATTCACTTTAGGAAAAAGTAATTCATTTGTTATTTTTCACTTTTCTTTATCATATTTCATTTCACCTGCCCTAAATAAAATAACCGGTAACTTACAGTTATAGTCTCATTTAAGTTGTTTCAACAGCTATATAAATTTCTACGTCGGTCAAATTTTATCAATAACTTTTAACCATTTTAATGTTTATATGTGTTAAAAGTACTTATTCCTTTAATTACTTTAATTTTTTTTATACATACATGTCTTTAATACGTTTATTAAATATCTTACACATAATTTACTATTTTTTATTACGATTAAATAAAGAAAGAATTGAAACATTATTTACATGGATGAGCTTAATTAAAATAATTTTTCGTTACAGAGTACCGGTGCTAACGAACTCGGATGACTTAGTGAACGTAGGAAGCCCGCTGAGGGACGCTTCGCCACGACCGGAAGTGCGGGTGGTTGCGCCCTCGCACCGACCGCCTTCTGCCCTCGCTACGGTGAACAACACCAGCAACACCAGTAATGGATCCGCGAATCGCAAATCAGTCAGCATACTGCTTCCCGAGCATTCGAGTGGATGACCCCAGCAGCAACACGGCTTTGTGCATCGTTGCGACAAGGACCCGTTATCGATTTAGGATTCCACGAGAAACCGAATGATGAAGGAAAGAAAGGCGAAAGCAACGACGACGGAGCTCGATTGTGCGACGAATGAGATGCGTGTTTCGTGGGATAATCGATGCTCAAGTTTCAAAAGCGGCGAGCATCGATCTCGATGCGGCGTCGCGGCGCTTCCAGCGAAATTGTAGGTGCGCCGCAACGATGGTCGCGTGCAATTACCACGGGCATTCGTTCTTGGCAGCCAGATCTCTGTCGCTAAAAGGGGTTCAGCGATATCAGAGTCCGTGACTGTAGGGATTAAACGGAGTAAACAAGCAAACGGGCTTAGTTAATTCACACTATTGGCAAACATTCAATTATCGACTTTGCTTCGCCAGCTCAAATTACTGGATAATTCATGTTGTCGAAGTGACAGTCGAGGCAGTAACGATTTGTCAAGCTATAATTGCTTCTAAATTGCGGCTAATTCGTTTGCACTATGTCTCGTAGATTTTTCTTTCTTATTTCAAATCAACGCTGTTATTCGTTCGTTGTGTACGTACTGTAGAGAATCGAATTAAAAGTACCTTGCATGAAATTACAAAAATTCCTGGCAAAATCTTGCCCAAAATGTTCATGTCTACAACAAATGCATCTACCTTCTTTCTTCTGGTTCTTACAATTTTCGAATTCAATGGAAGCTTAAGTTATTTATAACGTTGCGTACCTTGGCTAAAAGTAATTTCACATGTTAAATCTCACATGATTTAACACCTTATAGACATAAGAAATACGATCCTGCCACTCGAGAGGACAACATAGACCCCTTGTCCCTTGTTTGTCCTGAAAAGACGGTTTTTCTTCAAAGTGCGTCTGTGTTACTGGTTCTTCAGCAACCAACAATTCGTAGTGATCGATACAAGAAGGTAGACGAATAAATAAAAGCAAACGGACAAGAATTTTGAGTTACTTGATATCTTACTGACATACACGCGGATTCTGTGTATTCAGAATAATTTGTATTCACCGATTGTCGAAGCTTTAATTTCCGCTGTTGATTGCAAAAAAAATGTCCGCGAGGTTTCGTAAGATTTCTTGGAACTTCCGTTTTAAATGGCTCGAGAAACCAAACCGGTCATCCTCTGCTATCATCCTATTGATATTAATAAGTTGACTCAGATTTATGCAGCTTTATGCCGCGTGAAAATTTCAAGACGATGGCCGAATTTCGACGATAAGATCGTCCAGATCGATCGTGCATCGTTACTGCAGCGAAAAGATCAACGCGTTGCTTCTAAATCTTGTTGTTAGACTCTAACCACAGGACGCATAACTTGTATTTTTCTTTGTAATTTTTTACAAACATTCTATAGCTTCCGCATAATACTCTGTATCGAATGTTTTGGATATCCTTCGTTCTTCTTATTGAATTTCCCGGTGATAATTCAGATGATCGATTAATCTGATCGACGAAAATTTTTTCGTAATCGTTTATAACGAATCAGCTCCTTGAAAGAGAAACGATGGTGAATAAGAAGTGTCAATTTAACATCGTAGTTTAAGAAGTCAGTATTACTCCTTGTATGTTTGATCATTACATATTGCTAAATTTTTATATTACAAATGAAAAGGGATATTTACACGGTTAAAAAGTTGAACCATATTCATTGACAATCCATTCAGACACTGGACGAGTGTCTAAATCGTTTTCTTTCCATTTTATCACATGTCAAAAAGAAATTCGGAAAACTTGTAGATATGTATGAAAACTTTGGAACATGTTGAAACGAATTATTTTTGTGTTCAGTTCGAGCGATTTTAAAAAGGATTCCATTCTATTATCACACCCTGAGGCGACGGATATAATTCTTTTGAATACATTAACGTTTCACACCACAATTTTAGATACGACAATCAACGGACCCCGAGGAATCATTCGGAACGAATTGTAGCCAACATACCGACCATATGATAACAATTATGCGTGTTTTTTTCGAATCGTAAAAAACGTTGAAAAGTTCCACGAAATTAGTGAAAGATTACGCAAAATTTAAGGAAATCCATGCTTATACATTCACAAATACATCGACTACTGTTTGTTTCTATGTACATTTATAAATGCCATTCCATTGTTACTGCTCCGAAGGTTATATCGAAGTGAAAAATCGATTTTACACAGTGCATTCGTAATTTACTTAGAATAGTCTAACGCGCGTTTCACAAATCACGCTGATAAGATTCATATAGAACATGTATCTGAAAAAAAAGCTATGAAAAACGAAACGTGCTCAGGAACTAGTTAAAAAAAAAAAGTTTCTCCGATAAGAAACACTAGAAAAGGTACAGACAAACTAGAAAAATTGATGAAAGCATTTAGCGGAAAAGACAAGTGATTCTGTGTACCTCTTTTGTTCATCATTTTAGGTAAATTAACAAATTCCACTGTTCGAGAAGATCTAGCTACGATCTTTGCCCACGATAATAGATAAAAGAAAAAAAAAAAAGAAAAAAGAAAAAAACGCTTAGACCAAATTAATCGAGAGAAAAGACTCCTAGAATTTGTGAAAAAATCCCTTTGATGGTGCTTCGTGTATTAGTGCTTGATCGAGAATATTGGGAAGAAATCGTTGAACCGACTACTTCGAATAGAAAATTATCGTGGGCGCTAATTACACACATAGTCTTTAAGATTCTAGACATAAGGTAACGCATATGACTCGCTCATGATTCACTGCCTGCTCGGTGACCGTGATGGAATTGAGAGCTTTTACGAATTCCGATCGATCGCCTAAGTTTAAACTTCGTTTCCGTCGTAAAGCAACAACAAATTCTTTTATACGTTCGTTAAGCTCGATCGAAGCCGCCGTTCGGCGATTCTCGAGTCTTAATTACGAAAGAAATTCTGAACGACAGCCGAGCAGGCACACGAGATTTTAAATAAGACTCTAGTCCTGTAAATACATAGCTAGACGAAACGTCGAACGAGAAAACGATCGGCAGAACTGTTGGCCCGAGAGAGTCTTGTGGCACCGAAGTAAAACGTTTGTGGTTCGCATCAAAATTTATCCATTATTATCGCATATTATTCATTACGAATGAGGAAAACACCGTTTCATTACAATGACCAATTATTATTTCGTTAAATAATACGTATTTATTCGTTCGCGTGAATATAGATAATATACAGGTAACCCCCGTGTAATAAAGTTATTAGGTTTCTAAAAAATTTCGTGTTATGCGAATTTGTAATATACGAAAATACTGAACTAGTACAAAAAAAAGAATTACGATCCAAAAATTAACAAAGCTTCATGATTTTCTTTTTACAACTAAGAGAAATATGTTTATTAAAACAATCGGTAATCGATAAATTTATTACATATTAATACGATATGATACATAATCTATGTATATGTATATACGATGATAAAAGAAAAACAATGGAGGTTTTAAAGATAATTTAAAATTCTAATATTCTGAAATTCTGGAATTCTGGAATTTCAAACGGGAATTTGTTCAATTCTTGAACCGTGTTAGAGCGAAATCGTATTATACGAGAGTTGCCTGTGTAGAGATATATCTATTTATCTGTTCGAATTACCGTTTAAAAGATTCAAGTTTTACTTGAACAACTAAAAAAGGTATACTTACTAATATAATAAAGTGAAGGAACAATAAAGCCGCAAGGAAACAAATCCCGAAAATTATTTAGGAATTGAAATCTCAAGTACATACACATAAAGATCTATTTTGGTAAATTACACGAATAATTTCTATATCGCTCCATCAAACATTCAAAGGTAACTACGGATTGAAATATACGTACACAGAAAATAGAGAACGTTAAGCAATCGTGCACGAGCAAACCATATTAGATCGAGATGCTAACTACAAACGTGTTACAAAAAAAGGACACTGGTTTCTGATATATCCGACAATATATTTACATTAATCGTAACGGTCTAGTACTCATTCTCGTATGTAGTTCACTCTATGACGATTGTTCATGCACCCGTAAGGAATAATGGCAAATGAAAGAACGAGCGTGCAAAGAAGCACAAAGCGGCACAAAGCAGAAACTATTCGGCGTAAAAAAGCCATGTATTAAAAGAATAATATCAGTCATCGACCTAAAATTGANCGATTGTTCATGCACCCGTAAGGAATAATGGCAAATGAAAGAACGAGCAAAGAAGCGTGCAAAGAAGCACAAAGCGGCACAAAGCAGAAACTATTCGGCGTAAAAAAGCCATGTATTAAAAGAATAATATCAGTCATCGACCTAAAATTGATCTTTGTGCACATAAGTTCCGTTTGTGAGGGACAGAGAAAAAAAAAATAAGCCGAGGCTCGTCGTGTTATTCAGCGATGAGAGTACACTCCTGGTGCGAAATGCGTGTGCCAAAAGATGCGTCGATTTCTTGTTTAATGATACGCAAAACTAACGGGACGTTTTCCGTCTCCAGTGCATTTCAGATTATCCGAGACGAGTTGTGACTGACGAATATCGAATCGAACTGCAGAGAACATTTTGTTATTAATTATTTAAGAATTATCCCTCGTCGAAGATGCCATACACGTACACTCCCACTCGCACATGGCCGTATTTGCAAATACGGATCGACAACCATGCGACGCGGCGGCAACCACTCTTATATCATCGAATCGAACGAACTTCGTTGAAACGTCGGATGCTCAATCGCAAATCGAATCGATGCATTCCTTTCTTCCGTGATCGAGGTAAAGCATGGCGTAAATTCGTGAATGGAAACTCCCGACGTCCCTTAACGTGTCTATCTACATATACGTGATATCTACACGCTAGAGAAACGGATTTCGTTTTCACGAATAATAAACGATGCAACAATGTTCTCGCTTCTCCTTTCGTTTCTAAAAAGAGAACAGAAAAAAAAAAGAAATATTGTGATAGAAAAACGTAGTAACATAAGGTGTTATGAGTTATGATTTTAAGCGATTAATTAAACTACCACTTAAGGGTGCGAAAAGAGAAAACCTAACACATCAGCCAGAATCGTTCTATCGAACGATTCGTGTGAATCGTGCGAATCGCGGTCGATACTCTCAATGTGAGCACGCTCCTTGAGTTCGTCAGCCTGAACTATTAACGATTTGATCAATCGCATCATGCAATATCCATGCGATTCTATTTGTCAGGATATCGGTTTTATAGATGTCGAAGAAAGAGGCTGATTAAATGATGGAATTACATACATAATATATGTATTCATATATATCGTAGATATACGATTATACTTTATATATAACACCGGTGGATACTATCGACCGCCCCTCCCCATAATATTCTGTTTTTCGTATGCGTCATTCCGATTATTCCTGTATAAATCGTCTCTGTTTTTCAGCTCAGAACTTATTCCGACCGCGTGCTGACCAAATTTCTATTGGACTCTTGCATAAAAATTGATGTACAAAACGATTTCAAAAGGTCTATTAGTTATTGGAGTTAGTTAGTTCAAACCTAGCTTATATTAGCTAGGTTAATTTTACATTGTAACGAAATCAATTGAATATAAGTTTGCAAATTGGAAACGATAAAGCTTTTAAAATTTCGTTTTTATTTAATAAATTGTTAGTAAACAAATTTAATAAGTGGAAGTACATAAAAAGAATTGTTTCAAAATTAACATTTTTTTCTTTGTGTGAAACGAAAGAAAAAGTGGTTAAATAAAAATTCGATCGATAACATAACAAAAAACAGTTTTTATGAAAACATTAAGTGCTTCAATATGTTTGTGTAAAAAAGAAACGAATAAATTATCTACAACGAATTAAGAAACTAAACTTAAATTTACCTCGTACTATTACTTCAGTTGTGAATTGAAAATATTAAAAATGACTGGTATTAAATGTTAAAGGTATCTGCCTTTATTAATAGTAATTATATATTTTTTATAAAGCGCTGTAATTGTTATTGATCCGTAGTGAAAAATAGGATATAAAAACTGCAATGTTATTAAAAATCTATAATATTACCTAATGAGAAAGCTATTTAAGAATTTAAACTATTATTTTAATTTAAAAATATCAGAGTGACCAAGTATTGAACAAAGAGATCGTAATACTGGTGAAATTAATTTCTTAATAGCCTTTCCACGTAATTTTCCACGGGTGCGTTGACCATTAACCGTTTCTACGAAATTACGTCTTTAATAATACTAGTTATGATCATTTATGAAACGTATATAACCTTTCACGTTCGAGGGTTACCACTTAACGAAGCGATCAAAGAAATGTTTAATGCGTTACACGATATTGGAAAGAGATTTTAAAATGATTCATCGAGTATCATCCTTTCACGAAATACCATTGATTGAATCGTTTTGATACTGCTTATTAAATAAAAACTTCCGTAAAAAATAATTTGAAAAAATTAACAATTACACGGAAAATGTTGCCAAAAATTTTTATCCTACTCGTTCAACTTTATTCTTATTATTTGTTACATTTAAACAATATTACTTGTGAATTGATCTTTTGAAATCTATTTGTATATAACGATCAGCGATTTCGATTTTTGTGATTAGAGTCCTTGATAGACTGAGAACTGAGGACTTCCGTTTGGATCGGAAATACGACTAAATGACCACCTATTGTCTCAAATTTTCCATTAATGTATACACATATACATAATATCGTAGCGACCGTACCCAATTTTTTATCAATTAGACAATCGATCAAGCGCTATATCGATTTCTTATATAAACAGCATTTATCATTGGTTTTCACTATTCTTTTTATACCACTACTACCACTACGTAGTTCGAGATAGAGGTATAAACGAACACGGCCTATTTTGCGGTAGCGTGTAATTGGTAAATTAGCGAACGATAGCAATGGGATACTTCTGATTGAGTTCGATCGTAAACGGAGGCATTTCGTCAATGACTCAATCGGGAGGCTATTTTTTCTTTATTGTTAATTGATCGAACGAACGTTCCATAAATCGTAGACGCATTATTTTATATTAAACTTCTCCCTAATATCATTTATTGGAGTCCACCTAGCCTAGTTTTACACCTGTTATTTTTTATTATTATTATTATTATTATTATTATTATTATTATTATTGTTAACGTTAATAATCATTACCAATTTATTGCTATTATTCTTCTTATTATTATTACTTTTATTGCTATGGTTATTGTTACTCGCCATTATTATTACAATCATTGCCACGATCGAATTAATGAAAAAAAAAAAAAAAAAAAAGAAGAAAAAAGAAAAAAAATAGTGTGCTCTATACTCGGTATCTGTGTCGAAAACACGTATGCATATATTAATGGTTATCGCTATATATGACTAAAGCCCCAGTACAGTAAGGAACATAAATACTATACTCCTCCCTCGTCCTATTGATTATAAAAAAAGACGTTGTTCGATGAATCCATAATAATGTAACAAGCTCCGCATCTTTGGCAGAAATTCGATCATTTGAATCTTTATAAAACGTTCACGAATCTTGACGACGATTATACTTACCGAGATATTTGCGTACTCAGAACGACGTCGTTCCCGGAACTTTTGTACGTATACTCTCTAGTTTCGTTCTAATAAGAAAAACCCGATGCGAGTTCGTGAGAAAACGAGAGAAAGAGCGAGAGAGTGAGTGAGAGAGCGAGCGAAGGAAGCAGAAACGATAATCAATCGATTCTTGTGAGACTCATTACGTATAACGAACGTGTATGTATGCGTTCCAGTGCGGCAACAATGAGAAAGATCGATGAAGCGCATTGTATTCATCTCTGATACACATCTATTTATTTGTACATTATTTTACCGAATAAACGTGCATCTTTTGCATCCTTAAATTAACAATTTGTTTCATTTTATTCTTAATATTTGGAATTAACACTAGTGAACTTCATACACAACAATACCGAGTTATATTGATTTATTATAATTTATATTTGTAAGGAAGGCTGACGGGCGAGGCGGAAGGAAACGAATAAAACTTTACAAAAAACAGGAATATATTTTATTTTACCTGTTCTGGTCGACGTGCCTGCTAAGACTGTCGAAAACCTCGTGCTTTTCTTAGGAAGTGTTCTAGGAAAAGGAGGAGTGCAATCCTAAGTGGACGCGCTTGACCAATTCTTTACGCACGGCCCTCACAAAAATATGAAAACAGCTGTTTTCTAGTTCGAAATAAGCGACTGGCTATCCCCTCTTCTTTTTTTGAAGTCGTCGGCACAGTAAGAAATCTAAGAATGAGCGAGAGGTCTGTAAATCTTTATAGTCAAATGAACAATGATATCGTTTAATACAAAAAGAATAGAATATATATAATGCTTTCACAGTCTAGCATTAACGATTCCGACGTATTATATGTATACATCTTTGAGTGTGTGGCAACTCTCCTACATTCCGCCACCAGAGGATTTCCACCAACACCAACTTTTCCACAAATACTCAGGAACCGTATGATTCGTACTTATACCGATCTCTCTCCTAACTTCAGTATCCCTTCGTTTAAGGCACGAACCTGCTAGGTCGCTTTACTGACAAGTCCACTAGCAGGGCCCGGACGAAAAGCCCTTGCTTTCCTTTCCTATTTCTTCTCACTTCAACCATAGTCTATGAGCCAGAAGCGTACTTCCGAAAGGTCCCAGCGGCCGATCGATACGAAATTTGGAGAGAAGGAAAAGAAGGGATACACATTTCAAATATAAATCGTTAGCTGCGACTAATTATTGTTTTTAGCGATATTAATAAAAAATGTTCAGCACCATACATTGAATACTGCGTATACAGACTTGGCTAATCCATCGAGAATGCTACTTGCTGCAGATATTACTAATACAACTGTCTTTACCGAGGTAGTTATCGCTTGTCAACTGTCGAGTGGCCGATGACTCATACCGGTATCGGCCTCAGTATTTATAGCGTATCCCATAAATGTAAGTTACCTTTTAATTTTGATGGCCAATAATACAATCACTAGTCATCAAACGATTAAACATACAGTACCGGACAAATGTATTCGTAGAAATGATGTTTCTCAATATACTCAAATGATTCAGTGTATTAACATTATTTATAAAATATATATTTTAAAATGGTAAAGAAATATGTGAGTGACGTACGTGAAGTACGTGATGTTACCATGACAACAAACAAACAGACAAACGTCAGTATCCGAATTCATTTGTCCGGTAATGTATATGACTTACCAAATACCATAACTCACGTAGATTTCAGTTGAGTTAGGGATAGATTAATTTCTGGCCGCTGTGAGAAATTTTACATGGGGCATCTTATGTAGATACCGAAATTAAAGTTCAACAATCGACGACGATAACTACCACAGGGAAGTCAGTTGTGTTAGTAACATCTGGATGGGCAGTATTCAGTGTCGTCCAGTAGTCGTCAAAGTTTTTTATTAATATTTCGGAAATGAATAAATACCCGAAAATAAAATTTTAGAAGTCTTGCCTCCTCGTCGGGATTGTAAGGCCCGACTAGCCCGATGCTGATGTCCGATTACAACGCAACTGTCATCCGATAAACTAATATCGGATAACTTATTCGACTGCGATGTAAGTCCCGAACGCTGGACTTATGATAGACGCGAGCAAGGGTTGTTGTCTCGATTCATTGTCAGTTCGATTTGGGATCCGTTATCTGTGCGTCGATAGTGATTTTTTATGAGTTCTGCTCGTAACGATAGCAGTTTTTGATCTGAGACGTGGTCGTGACGATCGCGGTTTTGGATCTCACCTGCTTATGGCGATAGCAGGTTTTGATCTGTACGTTTATTTTTCCGTTCCCGAGCATTCGAAGCGATGACACTCGGAAGGGCAAGGAAGCATATTGATTGGGTTTCGCTCACATTCGTTAATGTGTCAATTAACGTGTTTCTTTCGCACCGCGACTACCCTTTCATTACGCCCTGAGCGCGCTTTTTTCATGAAGAGGATACGCCGATGGTTGGAAAGAACGCGATGACTACGGAGATTTGGCAACGCAGCGGAATTTCCATTAGGTTTGAAAGTTCTGGAAAAGGCACTGCTCGAAGTCCTGTTTAACTATAACTTAACTTTCAGAAAATACCGAGCTTTCGACATGTATTTGGCTATTGAGGACGAAATGAAAATGAAATTCTAATTACTTTGGGCAAAACACTGAAGTTATATATATTATACTATTCTAAACGTCTTTACTCAAAAATAGCCTTTTCATCGCGAGTCTGTCATAAACTGGCCAATGAAATCGTCACGTATTCTGTTCCTACCGACGGAACATTCTGAGTTAATCGCACAAGTACGGCCCGGAAACAAGTCTCGCTGGTGGCCGGCCGCCTTTCTCGCTTTCAGTTCAAAAGGTTCAAAGATAGAAATCATTTTTTCGTCCCCGGTCTGAATATTTGAACGCAGCCCCCGGCGATCGAGCGTGTTGCAATTTCTTGGATCATCTTTAACCACTTTATCCGCTTCTGTTGCCGACCTTCGGTCGACGAACTGCAAGAATCCTTCCTTCTTTTGCTCGACCTTCCCGAATCCAGACTATCGTGTCTCGAATTGTGACCCATATTTCAGTTCTACAGTAAAGATTCGATATACAGAAGATTCGATATATGTTCAGAATTCGGGACCGGCGAGAAACATATAACGGACAGGGGACTCGCTTCTGCGAGCCATTTGTGTATCGCCGGCGTTCACGAACATAGAGAGAGACAGTTCGATGAAGAAAAAAGAGGGACTAGGAGTCGAAGTGGTCGTAAAGATAAGATGCCTATATATCGGTGAGGCAATACTAATGCATCGAACAAACTTTTTTATTTTTTATTTTTTTGTAATAAAAATTTCACCAACATATTGGTGAAATCTTGCTGAAATCTTGCTGATTAAAATGAGACCAAACCCGATACTGTTACGACAATTGGTTACGACGATTAGGCTTGTAAATGTTCCTCTTTTCTCGCTGTTTTTTCTATGCTTATCGACGTCGGCAAACTACATAGAGTTTCGAGGGTCTGTCCTACGAAGGTTCAGTCGCGTCGAAACCGAACATATATCCAGAAGGGAAGTGAATCAAACCGGTTATTCTCGAACGGGACAGTCTTTTGTACGTTATATGTTCGAAATGCGAGCCCTGGTGCCTATGTATGTTCATAGGTCGAGATCGCTGAGGTACATATAGCGGACAGAAGATTCGGTTCTCCGATTGTTTCTGTTTCACTGACGTCAACATAGAAAGAAACAGTGGCTAAAATGCTGACATAAGATTTCAAAATTAAATGCCTACATATTCGTGAAGTAACACCAATGCAATAAAGACATTTTTTTATTTACACATTATATTATTTGAACAAAAATGTTATTAATACATAAAATTTTTAAAAGCGCAGACGTAGAGGGTGAATCTTTATTACCTACGTTCCATCCGTCAAATTTTAGGAAGGTACCTGCATATTTTATTAATAACGGTACTCCACGCAAAGTAATTTTGAATTCTTAACAATGCCTCTACTCGTCAGAAGACTTGTAAGTCGACTGCCCACAACGAAAGTCAATAAAGAAGAAAAATAGAAATCATGTGTAATTAATTGCAAAGCAAAAAATTGTTAAGTTCAATTGTTACAGAGATGAATTAATCATTGTTACTAGTTGTCCCTTATATTCAATACCTAACATATAACGTTAACTATTCATTCGCGGTTAATTTAACATGTGAAGCGAGCATTTACAGAAAGTAAATTATTTCAAAATTATTCGGGTTACTTAAAAATATCATAATAATTTCGTGTTTGGTCTCATTTTAATCAGGAAAAACTCATCGATATGTTAATGCAATTGTCATAAAAAAAAAATGAAAAATGAAAAAGTTTCATCCCTGCAATAGTGTTATTTCACCGATACGAATAGAATAGAGATCTTCCAAGGGAAGGCGCGCGGTGTCATATTTCTCTCGTGCTTGCTTCAGGGAGAAACCCCCCCAGTGGTGGGGATAACCTCCGAACATATATCGTATAGATTCTTTCGAACATATATCGAGTCTTTACGTATTCCTCTTTTCAATGTTCAGGCAACGGTAACTTTTGTAAGGAAGGCTGACGGGTGAGGCGAGAAGAAATTAGAAATAAGCTATCGGTAAATAATATATTTTATTCGACCTGCTCTGGTCGACGTGCCTTCTCAGACTGTTTTTAACCCTGGGCTTTTCCTAGGCGGTGTCCTAGGAAAAGAAAAGGGGTGTGCCGTCCTAAGTGAAGGCACTTGGCCGATTCTCTACGCACGGCACTCACAAAATATATAACTCTTCTCTATTGCTTACACTTCTTAACTAATCCTTGGTACATCATACCACACTCGACGTAGTTTTCAAAATTTCGGCCAACGTTGCAGAAGGCCGCGGGTCCATTATTTGTCATTAGGCTCTGTTGCAAAACGGTCATCGAAACTTGAAGCTCAGCTTGCCCAAATGTCTAGGTTATTTATATAACATTCCGCTTGTCGTTTACTTTTGTTTTCATCCTCTAATTATTTTCGTATCCAACAATTTGGAGATTTTGTAGGCATTGACGCGTGGCTTTGTCCTGCCGACAGCCGCAGCTTTTGTGCCTCAAGAGTTGACACGTGGCTTTGCCATATCCACGGTTATCGGACTTGAGGCTGCGGAGAATTCGGCGTGTGGCGTTGGACAGCCACGGGCGCTACATCGAGGGCGGATGCCGCCCTTATCTGATCAATGGCTTCGCCGTGGATCTTCGATCGAAGGTGGAGGTGTGTGTGTGTGCGCGCGTGTGTGCGCGCATATACTGTATGTATGTGGGTGCTCTTTTGCACCCATAAAAATGGAAACGCGGGAGCGGGCGCACTCTCTTTTTGGGGCTCGACCACCCTACAATTTTCAAAATTACGGCGTGGGAATTAGGCGTACTTTTCGGATCGAGGTTCGTAATCTTGTATAAACTTACTCTACTGACATAATTTCAACATTTCTTATATGCCGCACAATATTATCTGCGTTATTACTCTTCTAATTAATAACTTATTGAACATCACGAAAATAAATTAAGTAATTTTTGTTAGAAAAATCGCGGTAGACAAACGGCTGAAGCAGGCCATATGCATTTCGCCAAGGCGCTTCTTCTCTTAAGGGAAATTCCTTGCGACTTAGAGTAATAAAACCAAGGCAGACTCACGGATAGCCCAGAAGGACATCATTGTAGTTGCCTTCAACGTGAACGCACGTAGTATTAAACAATTAATTCAAAACGCCCACAGATTTTATTCTTTAATTACCGCTCAAATCCTCGTTCCATCTTACATTTTGTGGTGTTCACTATTGTTGACGATTCGATTGTTAGCGATTATTCGATATTTTGAGTTAGTGAAGGAGATATTGAGAGTCTATAACAGTTCAGATTGGGTTGAAATATAATTGGGTTTTATTTAAACCGATTTGTTTTAAGTTTGTTATTCTTGTTTGTTGCAGATAATTTATTTCAAAATAAGGATTTGAGTTTTTGACGCCACAACATTTAATGATAAATTTGAAGAATTCTTAAAGAGATTGGTAACGTTGAACTTATTTCATCGAAGATGGATATACGGAAGAGCGGCCCGCAGAACTTCGTTATTACTGAGGCTCCATAGGAGGGGACCCAACACGAACTCCTGTGGAACCTCGCCTGTCGGACAAATATGATTGGATCACTTCTCGGAGGTAGGAGGGCACTTGGTGGTATACGAGTGCCCTCCAGATGGCTTCCCAGGGTAGGGTATTGAATGTATTAACGATATCAAGGTTCACCTCTAGAGCCACCCCATCCCGGAAGACAGCCGAGCCCGAGGGGACCTAAGACGTCTCACCGCATCGATGGGGGATCGTTCTTCCCGGAAACCAAACTGACATTCGACCAGATTGTGTTCAATCCCGGAAAGGTGCTCCCTTTTGAAGTTTGCCTCTGTAAAAGATGCGTTCGTAACAATATACAATAATATTTTATTTATAGCATTTATTTCGAATTTTATTTTTTATAATATTAAAGTAATAAATTTGTTAATGAAAAGTGAATAAGAGTAACTTGTTAGATACACGAAAGGTAGTATTTTTTCAAACAAACGCTAAATAGGTATGTTGGATACAAAAATAATTAGAGGGCAAAAATGAATGTATAGGACAAAAGGAGAGTCACATAAATAACCCTCCTTGGGCAAGCTAAACTTCGAGCTGCGATGACCGTTTTACAACAGGGCCTAATGACAAAAGTCGGACCCTCAACCCTCGGCAACGATGGCCGAGATTTGGAAAACTACCGGAGGACACTCACTGTTTTAACGTCGAGCTAAACTGACCATTACCGAGCGTTTTCCTTGTTGAGAACTGTATACATACTGTAACGAGATCATTGCCAGTTCGCATTTAGCGGATTAGAGACTTATTTCTGAGAGACAGATAAATATTAAACAATGCTTTCGTGTTATTTTTTACCCTCTCTCTATTTCCTTCCACAGCTTTTTTCTGGCCGCAAGCAATGCGATTGGTAGGATCAGCTTTGTAAAAATTTCTTTATTATTTGTTAGAGCATAGTAGCTCTACATAAGTTAATTATAATAGTCAATTAAGGAATTAGAGACAGTGTTGTTGCATAAAAATTGTATTGACAAAATTTATACGCAAACCAAAGTCAATTTGTTCCCCGATTATAATTATGCGGTAGCGTTTATATAGTCTATCATTTATTTATTTTTTATTTTATTTAAAATATTCGTTACTTCCCCTTGACTGGACGACCTCCCCTTGACAGAATGACTTCCTCTTGGGTAGATGACTTTCTCGTCCTTGGCATGGTGAGTCCCATACATTTTGGATCTTCCGGTCACTCAATCATGTCATAGGATGAAAAATTCGAATCGACACGGGTAACTGGTTGTATTACGTAGATTTTTGAGAGCACAATGACCATGGGTATACATTATACTCATGAGTAGTGTAGGTAGAAAATGTGTGTGTGTGTGAGAGAGAGAGAGAGACCCCTCATAAAACCAAGGTCTTAAGTTTTCGGCCGTACCAATACGATGGAACCTCGTTTCCTATTGGTTTGGCCTTTAGTCGGAAAATAATATAAAAGAGCCGACGAAACATAGTTTTAGTTAGATATACCAGAGATATAGCAGAGATATAGATTGAGATATAGTCAGAGACATAGATATAGATAGAGTTTAAGTCAACCGCTGTAAAAACATTTCAAATATATACTACTATTCTTCCAGTAGTAACATTATTTATATTTTCATTGTGTTTTATCGATTAGGTATGGTTACTGCTTCTTGTACATCACGTTTTTATTTTATATTACGCATTGAAATTAAATAATATTAATTATTACAAATATTTTTTATATTTAGAAAAATTAGAACGTTCGTATGAATATCTATAAGTAAATGAAATATTTGAACAGTTAAATATTCTAATAATTTATTCTTTTTGGAGTGATTTTATTTATGTAGGGATACTGTTAGGATTATCGGTTCAGATTATTATTTCACGTGATGTAAAGTAATTTGAATCTAAAACGGTTACAAAAGTTCGTTATTGTTCACGATCGCTACTCTCTGTTTCGCACGTTTTTGATGCGTCGGGACGTGTGCGTACGTCTGTCAATTGCGCCGCACCTCCAAGAGGCTGTGGAGCGCTATGCGAGCCGCGACCCCGTTGGAGGTTCTTGCGAGAGCTCGTTCACCCAGGCTGCGTGCAGTTTCCCCGCTGTGGAGACATCGCGGTTCTTCATACGGCCGTTCCTTAGGCCTCGCGATACGTAATATAGGGTCGATACGTAGACGCGAGATGAGAGTGTTACTTGGGATTATTGTTAATTCCAAGGTACCCGAGTATGGCGTCCGCCAAGAGGTAAAGGTCGGCGGATTCGTCCCTTCGGGGCCGTTCCTAGCTCGAACCGGTTCTCTTGGTCAAAACGTGTGCTTGCGTGCACTAGCGAATCCGTCTCCCCGCGATGCCCTGTGGATGCAGTGGGGACCGTCGGAAGAGTCTCTCTGAGTAGTTCTTGAGTGAGGAAACTCAGGCGATCGGCACAATCAACCTGATTTATAAGTTATAACAAAATTTCATAATGGTTAACAATGCATTAATGTATCGTATACGACGTATTTTCCACATTCTGTGTGTGATTAGGCTGTGAAATTGCATCGTTTAGAGTCAAATCTTGCACAAGTAATTATTTCACTTTCTTTAGTTATGAATCTTATTTATTTTAATAACAATACAAATCAATTATCAAGTAGAACAATAAAGTAGAAACATCAAAGTCAGACCCTCGATTCGACTTATAATTAAAGTACAATAAAATGTACTAGATTTGGTACAATTTAATCTAGTTTTCAATTAAAAATAGTTGAGTTTAAGATTTTTTTATCGTATTATACGCAATAGTCGCTAGCATTTGTCAGGCAATTTCTTTAAAACTGTACGTACATTAGAGCGTGAATGGTTGTATAAACGAAACTCGGGTGTTGGGCGTTCTCTCTAGTTTAGCCTTATGTGCTCAGGTTTTTGCGTGAGAACCGTGGAGTGTGTGTGTGTGTTAGTGTGCTTGTTTTACCATTTTTCAAATACAGGAATAGGTAGGATAAGTAGCATAACAGGGTGGGCATAGTCTCCGATCGGGTAGGCACATTTTTGCGTGACCAACCGGTTTCGGGAAATCTAATTTTATTAATCAATAGTGAATAATCGGCGCGAATGGGGAATGCTATTTGCCTTCGATTTTACCAGGTTGATTTTTCAAATTTTTTTTTGTCACTGTGCTCGCTTGCACGTGTAGATTTTCTTTTCGGCTGCAGCAAGCCCTTCCTCGTAAATTCACAGATTGTTATTCAGTGTTGCGAATAATTAATTACGATTTGAATTAAAGATGCGAAAATGTACAAGTTTGTGGTTTGAATTAAGGTCGTGAATGGTTCCAGGGTACCTATGATTTCAAATTAAAGTTAGAAATAAATAAAGATTTCGTGTTTTTAATTAGAGTGGCGGAAAAGTACTGATCGTTGTTGCTTTTGGTATTGTGAGTAATAAAATGTGGCGACACTCTCCTACATTCCGTCACCAGACGGATTTCACCAACACCAACTTTCCCGCAAATTATACCGTACTTATACCGGATCCCTTTCCTAACATCAGTATCCTCGCGTTTAAGGCACAGTGGTGCCTGCTAGGATACCTTACCGAGGAGCCCACTAGCAGGCCGCGGACGAAACGTTCTGCCTATCCTTTTTTTCTGTCTCTCATGAGCCATTAAAAATGGGTGACCCAAATATACGGGGTGTGATACCCAACAGTGCTTTCTCGTTGCGAGTGATTTGGATAGCTTTCCTGTCTGGAGAGCGTGACCAGTGACGGTGTTTATTTTGGGATTGTTCTGTGAAATGCTTTTTACAGTGGTTGTGGCGGTAACTCTCTAATTCTATATTTATACCTGACTAAAAACTATGTTTTCCTCGACTCTTTTATATTATTTTACGGCTAAAGGCCGAACAAATAAAAAACGAGGTTCCATCGTATGGGTGTGGCCGAAAACTTAAGACCTAGGTTTTATAAGGGAGGGAGGGCTCTCTCTCTCTCTCTCTCTCTCTCTCTCTCACACACACACACACACACAACATTCTCCTACCTACAATACATGTCGGCAATTTTTAATTCGAGATTTTCCCAGTATTTTTCACCAGCCTCTCCGTAATGGAATCTTGAGACACTGCTGATACATTTTGTCTGGGCTTGTATATCCTAGCACGCCTGTGTCTTAGACGCAGGAATACCGAAGTTAGAAGAGAGATCGGTATAAATACGAATCGTACGATTCTTGAGGACTTGCAAGAAAGTCGGTGTTGGTAGAATCCTTCGGGTGGCAGAGTGTATGAGGATCGCTACAGAAATTAAAGTTTACTTGTTTCGAGAATAATAAAGTAATTTGTTATTAGCATTGAGATAATAATTTTTGCGTTTTTATTTTTTTTTTTTCAGAGTAGTATTTTGAATTGTAAAGATATTTGATTGAGTCTTTGATCGATTAATTTCATAGTGTTGCGAATTCTAAACATTGCAAATATTTTGAATTAGCTTTTTCTTCTTATCAAACTATGATAGTTTTCTTGTTAATTTCGTTATTAATTTTAAAGTA
The DNA here is from genome assembly GCA_019453375.1 of Ctenoplectra terminalis. Lineage (NCBI taxonomy): Eukaryota > Metazoa > Arthropoda > Insecta > Hymenoptera > Apidae > Ctenoplectra > Ctenoplectra terminalis. The sequence goes on along the minus strand of SMSQ01003447.1, from coordinate 42,029 downwards.
GTGTTTTATTGAACAGATTTTCTCGTTTTTTGCGTACGGTCCCGAGTATGTTCCAATTTTTTTCACCAAAGTTGTGGAAATCTGTTGCTGAATCACCTGGATGAGGGTGATTGCATCGACGACAGCCGTGATGGTTGCAATGGATCCAGCACTATTAGAGTTACGTATTGTAAAACTATGGGTGCATAGATTAGTGTTGCATTAATAAATAAAGTAGTTTGCTTTGACCGCTTTCAGTAGCATTTCTTAATTAGAATATTTTTTTTTATTTTTTCAATTGTAAAGATAAATTTGGTAAATTAAAATTGCAAGCAATGAAACACCCTTCCGGGATTGATTTTGAAATATTTTCCATTAGTGTTTTGAAAAAGAAATAATGTTCTACTCACGGTTTTGTTCAGCTTTATAAATGGATAATAATTACAGAGTAATCCTTCTGATTACTGTCCTCTTTTCATCGTTTTGTTGAACAATTGAGCATTTGTTATTTAAAATATTGCTAAAGTAAAAATTTGTTTGTTACATTTGCAACAAAATTTTTTTGTAATTTTATTATACAACTCAGGATATTCTTTAAGATATTTGAAATTTGTAAAATTTGCAAAACTTCTGGTAGATCATTTTTAACTCTTGTAGTAGATCAGTATGCACGGAAAATTATTATTGAATTCTTAATATCTTTTTAATTATTTAAATTGTTTCGATTAACGTGATTAGAGTCCACAGCAAATATTCGTTGTTAGAGTTACTCTTTTATTTATTTTTTTCTTTTTTTTTTCAATCGTAGTACTTTTAGGTTCATACAGTAGAGTGTATATTTATAAATTATCGACTCTGCTTTGCATGAATTAAAGTTCACTCCGTACTATAGTTTATTTTTAATATAAAACATCTTCCAGAGAAATATTTTATAAATTGCAGTTCACCTCTTTGTGTTGATAATAATGTTTCTCTTTTTTAATTATCGCGAACTCAGTAAAATATTATTATTCCAATTTTTAGTAGTTTGAAGATATTTTTTTTTTAATCTTAATAAATTATTGCAAAGTAATGACATAAATTATTAATGGAATAATGTAGGTTATAGAGTCCGTGCAAATTTTTGAATACAAAAACATACAAATTGATTTTGTGAATGAAAAATCAGTCCAGTGTAAAATATATTGAATCAATAAGAACTAAATGATGTAACTTTAATCTATTCTTTCTTTATCTTGGTATTAATAAACAAAAATTTTCAATTCATAGTTTTTAATTATGCAATGCATACTAATTTAAAGTTACCATTTAAAATCGATTACCAAGAATTCTTTTCCTAATTTTTACTTTTTCATTTCTTTTGTTTTGATTTAATTGCTATTAGATGATCATTATTTGATCATTAGATGATTAATATAATTTTGTTTACGGCTCTAAATTTTTTTTTCACAACTAATCCAGTGAATGAATTGATTACAAATTTGTCGAGCTACAGAAATTTTCAGTTCAAATTGTTTTCAAATATACAAACCAATGTGAGTATATCAGTGACTCAAAAATGGAATAACATAAGTCATAGAAAATATTCAAAGAAAAGCAAATTCACATTGTAAAATATTTGAGCCAATCCAATCAAGAATATTTATATTTCGTAGAATTTTATTAAATAATTTTTAGTTTGAATTTGTTTCAGATAACATTACAATACCAATGGAAAATAGGAGAAAAAATTCATCAAAAAATACCCTTCTTTAGAATTTCATGTATGTAAAAGGAATAAGAAGGTAAAATTAATATTTTTAAGATTAAACTAAAGTAAATATATGTAAGTGTTAGGTAAGATATTTATTAATTAAGAAAAATATATATATATTGAGGCAGGTTGCATTAACTTGAGTTAGATCCAAATTAGGCAGGTTAACTNTTTTTTTTTCAATCGTAGTACTTTTAGGTTCATACAGTAGAGTGTATATTTATAAATTATCGACTCTGCTTTGCATGAATTAAAGTTCACTCCGTACTATAGTTTATTTTTAATATAAAACATCTTCCAGAGAAATATTTTATAAATTGCAGTTCACCTCTTTGTGTTGATAATAATGTTTCTCTTTTTTAATTATCGCGAACTCAGTAAAATATTATTATTCCAATTTTTAGTAGTTTGAAGATATTTTTTTTTTAATCTTAATAAATTATTGCAAAGTAATGACATAAATTATTAATGGAATAATGTAGGTTATAGAGTCCGTGCAAATTTTTGAATACAAAAACATACAAATTGATTTTGTGAATGAAAAATCAGTCCAGTGTAAAATATATTGAATCAATAAGAACTAAATGATGTAACTTTAATCTATTCTTTCTTTATCTTGGTATTAATAAACAAAAATTTTCAATTCATAGTTTTTAATTATGCAATGCATACTAATTTAAAGTTACCATTTAAAATCGATTACCAAGAATTCTTTTCCTAATTTTTACTTTTTCATTTCTTTTGTTTTGATTTAATTGCTATTAGATGATCATTATTTGATCATTAGATGATTAATATAATTTTGTTTACGGCTCTAAATTTTTTTTTCACAACTAATCCAGTGAATGAATTGATTACAAATTTGTCGAGCTACAGAAATTTTCAGTTCAAATTGTTTTCAAATATACAAACCAATGTGAGTATATCAGTGACTCAAAAATGGAATAACATAAGTCATAGAAAATATTCAAAGAAAAGCAAATTCACATTGTAAAATATTTGAGCCAATCCAATCAAGAATATTTATATTTCGTAGAATTTTATTAAATAATTTTTAGTTTGAATTTGTTTCAGATAACATTACAATACCAATGGAAAATAGGAGAAAAAATTCATCAAAAAATACCCTTCTTTAGAATTTCATGTATGTAAAAGGAATAAGAAGGTAAAATTAATATTTTTAAGATTAAACTAAAGTAAATATATGTAAGTGTTAGGTAAGATATTTATTAATTAAGAAAAATATATATATATTGAGGCAGGTTGCATTAACTTGAGTTAGATCCAAATTAGGCAGGTTAACTATCCCCTACGACCTCGGTGAGTGGGACTCGCCGGGGATGCCGCCACCTTGTCGTGGTGTAGGGGCTTAAGTAGCCGTCGTGATGCTCAGGGCTATGCCGGCGGGGGCGTAAGACCCCTTGAGGGTCTCCCTAGCCGGACAGGCCTGAGTTGAACGGTGAAAACTAAGAGCGGCAACACATACCGTAAACCTGTGGTCATGTTTCGCAGGAACGGGGGGCTTGCCTTAATCGGCCGGCCCGCGAGGATGACAACCTCTATAAAAAATCCTTAACCCCAAGCTATGGTGCGCGGCGAAGGGGTCCGCCTTGGTGGATGCATCGGGCGTGGCTGGTGGGTACCCGGGCAAGGCGGCTCTGCCCGGGTGGACATACAATCTGACCACACTCGTTGGAACGAAATGGAAAATCTCAATAAAACTAATTTAAAAAGAAGCATGACGAAGGAGGGAGAGAAGAAGATGGTGGGTGGCACGAGGATTCCCGGGTCGGGCCGGAGATCCCTCGTAGGATGCTCAAGATCAATCGAGCCGGTGGCGGAAGCGATATCTCTCCATGAGATACTGTCACCTTCTTACAGCGACTGCGGCATTCGCTCGCAGGTAGAGCCGAGGAGAAGCGCCAGATTGCGCAGGGCGCCGAGCACCAGCAGCGTGGCTGGACCCCCGACGAGCGTTGACGGAAACGAGGAGGATAGTGACGCCTCGTTCTCGTCGGTGCAGTCGGTGGGCGGTTTGGCCTCACGTAAGAGAGGCCAGCCGCTCGACTCGACGGAGGGATCGCACTTCAAACGACGGCTGTGCTCCGGCAGCGACGACAACCCGAGGGCAGCAGTAATAGGCGAGCCGTCCCAGGCATACTGCCGCAGCTCGAGGGATACGCTTCCTAGCGAAGCTGACCTCGGGCTGCAAATGGGTACGGCGAGTACGGGACAGGTTGCCGGCGAGATACTGGCACAAATGAGAGCGGTCGAGCAGGTGTCGATCGCCTCTAAAAATCTCAAGGGCAACTTCGTGCGGTCCCTCAGGCTGGCGGCGGTGACGGCCAAAGCGGCCGCCACGGAGCTGGCCAAACGGTCGTCGTCCGCGGGCGACGCCGTTTGGCTGGAAAAAGAAAATTCCCAGCTGCACTCGGAGGTGCGAGACCTGCGGCGGGCTGTTGCTCGGCTTCGGGCCGAGTTAAGTGTGCTGGAGAGAAGGAACTCCATGCCGCCGCCTCCTCCGCCGCCAGGAAGACGGGCGGATACAGGTCCTGTCAGACGGACCTCGCCAAGCCAAAAGGCCGGTGCCCAGGAGGGACCATCCCCAGCCACGGGGCGCAGTCGGACGCTTAAGAAGCGGGTGGAGGACCCATACACCACTGAGGAGGAGCGACCGTCCTCCCTGGCGGATCGCATCGCAAGGATGGTCGACAGGAAACTGTCGGCCTTCAGGCGGCAGCTGCGGTCCCTCAGGGAGGGAGGCTACGAGACAGCACAGACGGTGTCACCCCGCGTGCAGTATCGCGGTTTGAGAAGCTGCAGATCGCAGAAAGAGGGCGTGCCGCTGACTGTCAAGCCCGCCAGAGACGAATCCCGCAGGAGGTGGGTGCCTCCTCCAGCCGCGCCGGTGCTGTCAGGCGCGGTTAAGAAGGGTGGGGGGAACCCGACACACCCTCCTGCAGCTGGCCCAGTCCGGCACACGGAATGGGCCAAAGTGGTTGGCCAGAAGGCAAAGCGAGGAGGCGGGAAAGAGCCCGGAAAGAGCATGGCGCCCGCTGAGCAGGCGGGCAAGCAGAACGGGAAGAAAATTGCCGCCCCTGTAATCCCCAAGAGGGAAACAGCATGCGGTAGGTGTTACCGCTGCGGTGACGCGACACACCGCGCCGCACGAAGCACAGCAGAGCCCAGATGCCCGTTGTGCGCGGACCTGGTGCTGCGCCGTGTCCACGTCCTCACCGCAGTGGTGGCAGCGCGGCGTGGCCTCCCTACCTATCCGATGCAGGTACTCACCGAAGCAACCGTGCCCGGTGAGCACCTGCGTTAACCGGTAGGTGAGGCGCCCCCAGGTGGGCGGAGGGCATTTTTTTTTTTTTTTTTTTTAGGGGGGGGAAATCTTCCAAAGACACCCCGGCC
>SMSQ01003447.1:22594-35934 GCA_019453375.1 Ctenoplectra terminalis | reverse complement strand
TGCCAGGAGGGGGTCTGCCAGACCCCCTCTATGCATCACCGCACAGCAGCGCCGTGCGACCACGACACGACGCCGCCCAAATCCCGGAACCGCAGTGCAGTGGCGGTCGGGGCCCTCATCCCGACCGCCTTGCAGTTCCGGACCCCGCACCTTTTGGTTGGTCCGGGGGGCTCAGGTGCCTCGGGATCGCCAAGTCCCGTACTGCAGCAGGCACAGCGGGCTGCAGCGCCTGAGGTACCGAGCCGCCCAACCTGGGCGGCTATCAGGTGGGCGGAGGGCCTGGAGGGCCTGATGGCGGACCAACGCAGCAGGACACTACTGCGTCGGGTGGAACGGCGTGTAGCCATCAGGGCCATCCGTGCGTATCGCACGACCTCCTACGCGGCGGCCATGGTCCTAGCGGGGCTATTACCCCTGGAAATCCTGGCGGAGGAGTCGACGGACTTATTTAACCGTCGATGTGAACTCCGCCAGGCGGGGGTCGCCCCGCCGGACCGTGCAGTGGCGATGAACGCCTCGAAACGTCTCGCTCGACAGCGCGCGGTTGGGAGATGGCGGGAGAGCCTCTCCCAGCCAGCAGACATCAGGCATCGCGCTGTCGATGCGATTCTGCCCGTCCTGGACAGGTGGATGGGCAGAAACTGGGGTAGGTTGATCTACCGCATGACACAGGTGCTCACCGGACATGGGTGTTTCGGTGAGTACCTGTGTCGAATAGGTGCGGAAGCCAGTCCGGAGTGCCACCACTGTGGTGGCGGGGAGGAGGACACGGCGCAGCATACGCTTGAGGTATGTCCAGCATGGGCATCGCTGCGCCGTGTCCTGGTGAGACACATTGGGTGGGACCTCTCGCTGCCCAGTATCATCCCTATGATGCTGAGCAGCGAGAGGTCGTGGAACGCTATGGCCTCCTTCTGCGAACAGGTCATGTCGCAGAAGAAGACCGCTGAGCGGGAAAGGGAGCAGAGCTCCCATCCCGGTCGGCGACGAAGAAGTGGCGGGGGTGGCGGCAGTCGACGCCGCTCCCGCGTTTAGTCGCAGGGAGCGACGACAACCTCAGGGGCCGCGGCCGTCTTCAACCGGTCGTGGTACGGGTCTGGCGCACCCGAGGTGCCCGAGCTCACCGCACCGCGTCAGGTGCGGTGTGGTAACTGGCAGGGTTCCGAGGGTGGGATGTCTTTCTCACCCTCCTTTCGTGTTGCCCTGCCGGCTGCCGGGGGTCGCTGTTGCGGAGCAGAGAGGCGGTCCGCTTGACCCCCTCCAATTGCTGGCGCAGCAATGCGCATGTGCGCGCGGGGGGGGGGGTACCGGAAGTGTTCTTCCAGAGTTCTCGGTGCCCGCCTACAGCGCTGAGGAAGACCACCATGGGGTTTTTAGTGAGTATAAATCTCACAGTCCCCCGGCCTCTCCGCAAGGAGGTCGCGGCGCCTTTTGAAGGTTTTCCCCTTTAAAAAAAAAAAAAAAAGGCAGGTTAACTATTAACTTATTAGGGCATAGTTAAGCCCTATAATTTTGAATTTGAGTACGTTTCAGTATCCATCAAATTTCCTTCTTTATTTTTTTAGATTTTGATTACATAGATAGGGTTATTTAAGTCTTACAATTTTGAGTTTATTTTGTTTAAAATATTGTGGATCCAACAAATGAAGATTCATGGCATAACTTCCATCTTTTGTTTTTGTTTTTATATCCGTTTAAATTTTTATATAAGTAGGACATAAATGAAATCGCCTATTTTTTCATGTTTATTGCTTGATAAGCAATTTTTAAAGTGAGGTAAATACACAATTAGAAAAGTCATATTTATGTTAAGACATACATATCTATTGCCAGGCAGGCTCTTATTAAGTTAAGATAGATTTTTAATTGGGCAGGTGATTTGTAATTTGAGATATGTTTACAGTTAGGTAGGATAGGAAAATCACATTACTTCGCAGGTTAATTTATGTTTAATTAATTTATTATTTTTTCTTTTATACATATATATTTCTGTCAATTCGCGTAAGTTCTTCCAAAATCTCTTTCTGGCTGGCAATATACATAGCGATCGAAAATCCAACGTTCTGCAAATTCACGTACGTTAGAAGAAGAATATGTTTGGTATATTTGCTTAAAAGGAGGGTGAATCGGACGCAACTAGGGTGGGTCTCCATACGCAACAACCTCCACGCGGTGAGACCCGGGAAATCGATGTTATTTGATATGCAGAGTATCCCAGACACTGAGAAGGAGCCGGAAATAGGGGGGCTCCTAAAATGATTTCAAGCAACATTTTCCTTTGCGAAAATGTCAAATTCAGCCTTGTTAACGAGTTATTAACGAAAAACACTGACCGATTAGAGAGCGAGAAAGGCGCCGGCCGGCTACAAGAGCGTTGTCTCCGTGCCGCGCTTGTGCGAGTAACTCAGAATAAATTGAATTGAACTTACCCGATCAGCAAAGAATTCGCCTTCTGATTAAAAATGTGGGTCACTGTGTCACTGTACTAATCTTGGTTTTTGACGAACGAAATGATTTGCAGCGTACGGAACAGCTGGATCGTAGGTGTATGACACCACCGAACCTAAGGGATGTACGGTGAGGTCAACGTATCTAACGGTTNTTTTAATTGGGCAGGTGATTTGTAATTTGAGATATGTTTACAGTTAGGTAGGATAGGAAAATCACATTACTTCGCAGGTTAATTTATGTTTAATTAATTTATTATTTTTTCTTTTATACATATATATTTCTGTCAATTCGCGTAAGTTCTTCCAAAATCTCTTTCTGGCTGGCAATATACATAGCGATCGAAAATCCAACGTTCTGCAAATTCACGTACGTTAGAAGAAGAATATGTTTGGTATATTTGCTTAAAAGGAGGGTGAATCGGACGCAACTAGGGTGGGTCTCCATACGCAACAACCTCCACGCGGTGAGACCCGGGAAATCGATGTTATTTGATATGCAGAGTATCCCAGACACTGAGAAGGAGCCGGAAATAGGGGGGCTCCTAAAATGATTTCAAGCAACATTTTCCTTTGCGAAAATGTCAAATTCAGCCTTGTTAACGAGTTATTAACGAAAAACACTGACCGATTAGAGAGCGAGAAAGGCGCCGGCCGGCTACAAGAGCGTTGTCTCGGTGCCGCGCTTGTGCGAGTAACTCAGAATAAATTGAATTGAACTTACCCGATCAGCAAAGAATTCGCCTTCTGATTAAAAATGTGGGTCACTGTGTCACTGTACTAATCTTGGTTTTTGACGAACGAAATGATTTGCAGCGTACGGAACAGCTGGATCGTAGGTGTATGACACCACCGAACCTAAGGGATGTACGGTGAGGTCAACGTATCTAACGGTTGTCAAGGGTCAAGATCGGTACAGTGACACAATGACCCACATTTTCAAACAGCAGGCGAATTTTTTTTCTTATTGGGTATATTTAATTTAATTTTTCGACTCATTCTGAGTTACTCTTTGAAGTGAAGCGCGCCGCGGAGACAACGCTTTCGCTGGTCGTCGGCTGCTTTTCTCGCTCTGTGATTGGTCAGTGTTTTTTATTAATAACTCGTTAACAAAGCCGAATTTGAGATTTTCGCAAAAGAGGAAAAGTGGCTTCGAATTCCCTAAGGAATCAGCCGTTAAAGGGAGTTACAGACCTTTTGAAATACGCTGTATAATATTCGATAAAAAAACAAGTGGGCAAAAACGAAAGTACACGACAAAGTTCGAGCTTCGGTGACTGTTTTCCAACAGGGACTGATGACAAAAGACGGACATTCACTGTTTTAACGTCGAGCTGAACAGTCGATTCCCAACACGTTTTCCTCGTTGAGAATTGTATACGTACTGTAACGAGATCGTTGCTAGTTCGCATTTAGCGGATTACAGATCTATTTCTTATAATAATGATGCCCAAATTGAAAAATTTAATCCAATTCTAATATGGACAGTCAGTGTTTTCACTTTCCTGCTTAACCCTTTTAGTGTCAAACGACGATATATCGTCGTTCGCTACAATTGCCAAAAGTGCCAACGACGATATATCATTGCGCGTGTAATAGCGCCTTATTCTTTGCATTGCGAGAAAGTTTTATCTCAAAATAAATTTATGAATGATCTAATTTGATTGTAAATGATCTAATTTCGTTGCAAAATAATTTAGAAACCGGTTTGGGTGTGACTCTTTACACACTCTACGTCGGGCGGCGTTGTCGCCCGCACTGTATCATCGAGTTATCTTTTATTTTTCTGTGTGAAATATCATAAATTTTTTTACAAAATAAATTGGAAATGCAAATTATATATCGCGCACTAAGTGGTTTATATAAAGTTATGATGAAACGATGCCTTTTCCTATATGTAAAAACGTTTTGAAAGAGAGAACTCAATTTTTATATTTTTTATAATAATTTATAATTATGTTATTCATATGATTTTCAATTGATATTGAAAAATTAGTCTCATTGCTTTATTCTCTGTTTCGTCCTGAATACGTTGCTTTTTTAATCACGTAAATATCATTTGTAGTTTGGTTTTTATGAGCGTTGTTTCCGAATCCTTGTATATTTGTCAAATTCGGCCGGTTATCTTCGCATAGGCACTCGTTTTTCGCCCGGCACTAAAAGGGTTAAGGTTCGAGTGCGTGTCGGTCGTATTGAATAGCAGTCGTCAACGCTTATTAGATTTGTGTGTTCAAAAGATTTTTGAAGCTCACCCGTTATAGAGATTTCTTGGAGGTAACAGTAAACGGTAACAATAGTAGATAAGCGATCGCACGATGCTGACGCATACGGTGTCACGAACGCGTACATATACGCAGAATTCATTGTAGTGGTAACTGCAGTTTTTCGCGAATATCTCGAAAAGTAAGGCCGAGCTGTGGTGATATGTATACGAAAAAGTTGTTCAAAATGTCGAATTTCCAACATTTCCAAAAATTATCAAAATCGATGTGAAAAGTATGATTTTGATACATGAGAATAGATGAACATTTTGAGATAGATAAAAATTTTAAGATCAATTTTTAATATGTTATTTACAATTATAACATTTATTTAAGGGGGTAGTCTAGTGTAGAGGATAAAAAACACCAATTTTTATTTTTTTCCATTATTTCACGGTTGTTTGTTTTATACCTAACAAGGAATGTTACGGCATGGACACACGTCGATTATGATGAAATTTTGATATGATATATTATAGATCTCGAACAAACGTTAGACACATATTTTTTAGGAGGTGATATCAGCCTTCAAAGTAGGATGGAAAGTTTTTAAACAAATTATTTTTTCAAAAAACTTGTTACGCGGTTGGATTCGTCATTGAAAAATAGACAAACCGCACATTAAAACTTTCTTACTGTCTCCAATAGTTTTCGAGATATACTATCGAATAAGTTTTTTTTTTTTTTTTAAGGGTTAACCTCAACCACCACCCTTAACCTCGAATGACGGTGCATCTTGTCATGGTAATTTTAGGGCGAGATGAATAATGACGGGTTCCATTCGTCATGACGATCGAATTACTTTGTATTACAGTTAAATTGTATAAATTTTTTTATTTTGAAATAAGAAAACTTGTTTTATTTTCAAATACTTCTTATACCGACATGTGAAAAAAAATTAAATAGGATCTAGATGAAAAATAATTTAAATTAAATCGTACGTCAAGGGGTTAATATCAGCCCTTCAAAGTGAACAATGGCCGATATAAAAAAATACGTGCCTAATATTTTTTCGATAAAGTACCCTAACGAAACTATTGCTACATTTCAAGAATAATTTTTTCTAAATCCAATAGTTGCCGTGATTCTATAAAATATCTATAACTTCTACTTTAAGAGCTGCTTCCAATCCTTTAATGTGGAAAATTGGCGACGAAAAAATACGTCTAAAGTATTTTGCTAATAATTTCTTTCCATGTAATCTGCATCAAATTCAATGTGTATAAATTCGATATTATGTGCTTTTGTTAGACTTTTTATTTTATGTTGTTTAATGGGAACTGTCTCGAGCAAATTTTATTTTATAGCATGTATTTTTAGCGTATTATAGTTGTAGTATACATATATTTATATTATATGATTATAGTTTGTGCCGTAACGACAGTAACAATTAGATTTGGTTTGCTTGTCGAGTTGTACACTGTATCAACACAATTAACACACTTGTGAATTTTTTCTTTAAATATCCATTACAATTTGTACTCATAATTTTTACTTAAAATTTTATATTTCTTATATGATTTCTTTATTTTGTCTATAAAATTAGAATGAAAACTGCACTTATCGTGTAAAAATTGATTTTATAGATTTAAAAAACAATGCATGGTATTAATTCCCTTTTTATTGTCTTTTTATAACATAGTGCACAATAAATAATGATACAATATAATCCATTTGTTACAGTAATCGATTTCTAAAGAACTACTTACTTCATAAGTAGTGTTGCATATAAATAAATACGTTCATAGTGAAAGGACAGCGATAGCTGAATAATATTAGTTAACTTACGCTAAACACCTTTCTCGATGTTACAGTGATTAAATAGTAATTTAATACTTTAAAAGATATACTTTTAAAGATAACAGTGAAGAATTTCTCGAATTTGTAAGATATTAATAAATAGACAATAAGTATCGACGATACGTCGACATAGGCATGTGTATACGATCGAGAAAAGTCATTTAAGTTGAAAACTTGTATGTATAGTAACATTTGGTACTCCTTGTAATACTTCTCATTAATTTCTTAATACGCATCACAGATATGTCGTTGTTTATAGAAAATAAAAACATATGGGTAATATTATAAATTCAACTTATCTATTAATTATAAAATAGGCAAATTAAAATAGCGTAGTTTCAAATACTCGATCAATTGAATTTGTTCATATTAGATAATTATAAATAATCAATTTAAATTTGTTGTAAAAAAACGATTACATATACATTTAAGCATAATATAAAAAAGAAACGCATGTTCAATTTTATATGAGTTACGTTATTTGCCACTATTAAATAAAAAGATAATTTCAACTCTGTAAATTTTATCGTTCCTAAATTACGTATCTGTATAGTTTAGGCTATTCGCAGAGCATTGAAATCGGTTCAAGATACCTCATATGTGAAGTGGTAAATTTTATCTGTACGAATTTATATTTTTCCTGTAATTACTAATTATTCTAGGATCAATAAATATTTTACTTTAGATGTCAATTATTCTATGATTATGTGTCGATCAAGAATAGATAAAAAAAAATTGATGAATAATAGATAATGGAACAAACTCGATTTCAAGCTCTGTCACTTATTCTCTGAAATAATTTAATATTATGGAAGTATTTTTATACTCGGCGTTTAACAACGTTAATGAAGGTGTATCGTATAATTGTATAACATTGCTAGCTACAGTATAGTAAACACGATACAACGTGGGAATCGGTAATCACAAAAATATAATTAACCATACTCAAGCACCGTCGCACGGAACTTCGAGGTTGAACTACGATCATAACATCAACAACTTTTAACAGTTACCGTGAACTTTTATGCAAAGTTATACAATCAACATTAAACTGGCAATTGTGCGTACTGCTTGATATATGCGATACATGTATTGATACGTCAACTTTCTTCGAATTGCCAAACATTAATGGTCATGTATTGGAACACGTTAGTTTAGCGTAACAGTATTAAAAATAAAACTTACAATTCTTTTCAAATTTTTATCGATCTAGTAACCTTGTTGTAAGAATAATTAAGTAGAAAGATACTTTTGATATGACAAATAAATTCTTGATATAAAAGATCTTCTTAAAGGTCGGTACATTTAATGCGCTTGGTAATGTTTTTGCATAAAAAGTTCATTCACTTTTTCAAAATATTTGTAATAAGAATCTAAAAACTTTCGTCAAACGTTTAAACAAATATAAGGCTCAACGGTTAGAAAAATGTTTATCATTGAACACATTTATAGAATATAGTTTATGAGAACAAAATTACAAAATTTATAAACAATTTAAAACTGGAAATATTTGATCATTTTCTATTCACTATTTCCGTTCTTCCGAATTGAAAATAATCGTAATAATTTTCTATTTCTGTATATAAATAAAATGTTTAATACATATAAAATCAATGAATAGTTTTATAATACTATTGAAACTTTAGGTTAAACTTTTCTTTTCGGAAAATAAATAAAATGTTTTATATTTGTGATAAGCCTTTAAAAATCGTCGTTATAATAATATGTAATAATGCAGTGGTTATTTATTCTCAAACATTTGATGACTATCGGTTTAATCAGTTACCGATTTCTTACTTTTATTTCAGAACAAAAGTCGACATATCTTTTAATCAACAAATCTGTTTTGAGATATAAAACACACACGCGCACACTTTAAAAATATACAATGTATGTATAACATGGAATTCTTACGAATAAAGCCCACAAACTTCTAACTGCTAACGTTACCTACGTAAATATTTCTAGTTGAACTTCTTATAAAGCATCGCGTTCAATTCTACGGTTTTTTTTTATGTAGAGGAAATTGTAACTGATTTGTGACCAACAATTTGAATAAGTTCATTGGGCACAAAACTTCAACAAGTTGTAACATTGAAATAGGATTAAGAACAATTCTATTAAAATAAATTATTCTTCAAATTTACTATTTGGCACTAGGGAACAAAGTTTCGGTACAATGGAATGCTCGAAATAAAAATAATGACCAAAATCTAATCTGCATTGTTATATTTAAATTCCTTTTTTCTTTTTCGAATTCCTAATCCAATCTCGGGTAAACTTTAAACATTGAAGTGGTCATCAAAAATTTCATGATACGTAAAAATCCCAACGACATTGCAAACGTTGACTGAACGAAAGCACATGCTATTATCTAACCATGTGGAATGTGCCACTAAATTTCTAATAAACTACCGATACATAGAATCTTAACGTTATCGAATAAAGTACCTACACCTCCCTCAAACACAGTTAAAAGCATTAGCAGTTTTGTAATATTAATAAAACTATAAGCACCATGAACCTACAATAAACCATTCATAGATCCATTGTAGAACATTAATGCTTCGTGTACAAAATTTTTAAAGATTTACATAATATGTTCGTGTTTCAAACAATAAGGGCCTCTTGGTCGATGAACGTTAAACTTCTTCATATGTTTTCATACTTAATTATAATTATAGTCAAAAATAAAAATTTCAGAAAATACACGGACAATAGATATGTGGCCAAGTGTGGTCATTAAAAGTATACATCATTTATTCAGGTAATTCTGCTTTTAAATACCTTGCCTACTTTGTACTTGGATCACCGCATCGTAAAATGCAGCAAAACCGATGAGGCTTGTGATTCTTTGAGCTTTTCTTTCGCAGTCATTATAAAACGTAAGAAAAACTTCAAAATTTTACAGTAAATACTACAATAACATATAGATACGCAGAGTCGAAAACTTGGAAAATTATGTAACATGAAAGAAATACATTAGAAAAGTACTTTTCATTGCGTTGAAACAATAGCGTAATAACTAAAAATAATTCGTTTTATCTCCAATATTAAATTCCAATAATAAATACCGTAACATTGGTAATTAAGGGGGGAAATACAGATAGAATTTTTTTTTTTTTTTTGCTTAAAAAATTCATTTATGATCAGAAGAATGTATTTTCACTATTTTTAGCCCCATACGAAGCCCCAAAAGTCCCAAGATAGTCCCCGAACCGAAGCGCTTCAAATCTACCTCAGTAGATAAATGCGCGCACGCCGTTTACGGCCTCGTACGTTTCACTCTTGGGCCCAAAAAAATGTTATAGTTCATTTTTTTTGATAACAGGGAACGCTTCGGACGAGCATGTGGATTGTGCAACGGTCGTTTTGCATTTTTACCTCAGCAGAGGAGAGAAAACGTACGCACAGTATACAGTAGTGCGCTTCGTGGCATATTCGTCCGTTGTCGTTGTGGTGTATAAATATTTCGAAAATTGTGTATAAATGAATCGCAAAGCACCGAAAGATGAACCTAGTTATCGTCATAATCGCCCTCGTCGTCGAACATTCTCGGTAAATCAATTTTCGAACGTACCAGACGTGCAAAATGTCGAAGAGTCGAACGACGACGCAACAAGTACCTCGGCAAAAAAATTGAAAAAATCGCCGGATGATATTATTATTAATCCGAGTTTTTAATCCGAGTAGGCACTAAAAATGCGGTCGAAAATGAAAAAACTGAGAATGAAGCCAGAGAAAAACCGATTTTGAATTTGACTATAAGCGGCGACGGATCATGGAAAAAGCGTGGCTTCTCGTCTTTGTACGGAGTTACAACACTTATTGCTTACTACTCGGGAAAATTAGTTACTGCCACACATGTAATTACATGAAAAATAATCCTGATGATCCTGCACACGAAAATCACCTTGAAACTTGTAATATTAATCATAAAGGTTCGGCTGGAAAGATGGAAGTCGATGCAGTAGTTGAAATGTTTCAACGATCCGAAGAAAAGTACGGTGTTCGCTACACGAATTACGTTGGCGACGGAGATTGTAAAACGTCCAAGGCTGTACCGAATGCTAATCCATACGAAGATGTTCCAGTTACCAAAAGTGAGTGCGTAGGGCATGTGGAAAAACGAATGGGAAGTCGCCTTCGCAATATAACAAAAAACGGCAAAATTCGGAGGAAAAGGTAAATTAACTGATGCTTTAATAAAAAAAGTTAACGACTTATTACGGTTTAGCCATACGCAGAAATGCAGAGTCGAAAGAAATGATGAAAAAAGCGATAATGGCTACATTTTACCATATGATTTCCACCGATGAAAAACCGCAACATCAGTTTTGCCCAACTGCCGTAGACTCGTGGTGTGCTTACAATATCGCCCAAAGCAAAAACATGCCTTGCAAGCACGAAGATCCTCTGCACCCTGAAGTTCAAAAATACATTTTTCCAATGTACGAGGATTTGTCAAAAGACGATTTACTAGAACGTTGCATTGGTGGTTTCACTCAGAACGCGAACCAGTCCTTCAACTCTACTGTGTGGATAATTTCAAAATTATTGAAATTGCGGCATACACAGCTGCAGGAATGTTCAACGATGGCTACTCATTTATACTCAAAGTTATGTGTGATTTCCAATTACAAATAGGCACAGAATGAAAAATTTTCGCAGACGAATACGACGCGCATCGAATCGAGAGACAAAATAGGCGCTCCTTAAACTCGACAAAAGCAGCTAGAAAGCGTTTTTCTCGAAACGTGTTTTTTTGCGCGCCGTGCAACGTAACTCTAAAACTAATGAAACTTTCGACTTGAAACAAAGTGCAAATTACTCGTTAACTCATTGGCTATTGCATGAACCTAAAATTAAGATATATTTTTTATAATAAATATTGTTTTTAACAATTTGTTTATAAAAAAAAAGTATGTTTTTCGTTTTTTCGGTCTCTAATTTTTATTTTTCAATTTTTTTCACTAAAATTAGGTTCATGTCGTGCGTAATTACATATATTAATGAAAAAAATGTTTCCCTTTCATTACAGATCATTTCCTGGACCTGGACGTTGCACGGCGCAAACTCGAGGCGCCAACTTTGAGGAGCTGCAGCGCCGCCATTTTGTCCCCCCCCCCCTCCCCCCAAAAGTTGTACTGATATTTTTTAATGTCATTTACATGAAGTACTTTTCCAAATTGTAATAAGTGCTCTCAGTTTTTTATAAAAAATTATTGAAAAAACAGTCGTTTATTTGTATTTCCCCCTTTAAGTATGCAAGGTTTACTAAAATATGTTTACAATGTAAACGATAATTAAAATTTTACTTTTGTTATACATATCTTTCCCAAGAAGTACTTTTTTCATGTACATACAATAAAACGTACATTAAAAACCTAAATAACAGATTACTTTATAAAAAAGTTATGTTGCTACAGGTATCGATAGCTCTCATGTGACTTGAATGTAAGTAAATAAATAAAATAAGATTTATTCAGTAAGTTATTCGTTGATAACATCAACGAATCCGTGCATTTTCATCATACTTCAACAGCACATTTTTCTCTTTAATAAAGTCCATAATGGACTTCTTTGAGAATTCCTTTACCTGAGGAATTCGTAAATTTAATCGTAGTTTTCTGATTCCTGTTGAACCAGTTTGAACCGGCGCGGACTCTTGACACACATCGATCCATGACCTTCTAAGGAGAGGCGGCCTTTTCGTTGAAGGTATCTAGTTATGTAACGTGAGATCAACTGTTGTGGTCTCATTTGCCATTCATCCAAGACTTCTTTTGGTGCTAGTACCTAGATAGACATATACATGATCTTAAAATTAATTGTTTAACAGAAAATTTAATTGTTGTATATTATTTTTTTTTTTATCAACGTTTTTATTACCTACTATTAATGTCAGTATTGACTAAAAGTATCAAATTACACTACGATGAAAATTTGAAATATTGTTTTATGAACGTTAAGTAAATTAAACAATACTTGATTTTTGCATGATTTAGCATGTATTTCAATGACCGAAGTACTCAAGTATTAAATATAAAACAAGAATATCAAATAAATATATAATAATACTAGAATAATGTTTCATTAAAAATAAAATATTATCTTAAAACTTTTCTTTAGAGTGTTAGAATTTTATTTTATTTTTTATGTTTATAGAAATATTTTAAAGACACAAATTTTTTTATTAAGATGTTTGAAATTTCAAGAAAATTGTTTAGCAGCATCTGAAATCTTTACTTTATCAAAGAATTTTTATCTTTATCTTTTTACTTTTATCTTTTATAGTTATATTAAAATTGTATTTCATACATTAGAAACTCTGTATTAACAATTATTAACAAGCGATGTAAATTATAATTATAAAATAAAAAAATTATACGATTACTATTAACACAGGCATAATTTTAATCTTACTACACCAATTTACCACAACAAAATGACACTTTATAGCCAATAATGTAAATAGTAAATATTTGATTTTAAGTATATATTTTTAATTCATTTAAATAATTTATACATGTTTTTGCTATTTTTTTTTAAGTTATTTAAAAAATATTGGTAAAAAACAAATGTTTGTTAAACTGCAGCCACTTGAAGTCACAAACTATAAAGGGTATAGCCGAATAAGCATGGTAAAAGTGCCCCCAAACCAAACTGAACTTGGCATATACCAATCGATAGGTCTCTCAAAGAAAATCTTTTTTGCAAAGTATCAACCCGTTATCTCGACTATTAGGGTGGTTAGGGGGTGAAACGTGATTTACAGTTTGTGCTCCATTTCTTTTGTTTTACACGCTAGAAAATTCTGAAAAAAATCATG
>SMSQ01003439.1:9346-48206 GCA_019453375.1 Ctenoplectra terminalis | reverse complement strand
TTTTGTGAAGGCCGTGCGTAGAGAATCGGCCAAGCGCGTCCATTTAGGACGGCACTCCCCTTTTCTTTTTCTAAGACACCTCCTAGGAAAAGCCCCGGGTTAAGAACAGTCTGAGCAGGCACGTCGACCAGAGCTAGTCGAATAAAATATATTATTTACCGATATCTTGTTTCTAATTTCTTCTCGCCTCGCCCATCAACCTTCCTTACAGTAACAAGATAAAATGTATAGTTTTATCTATTTACAGTAACATAAAAAAAAACCGACTAAAAATCATGATCCAATTAAAATACAAATAACAGTCCGGTCACTCCATAAAGAATCTAACCCCTACTTTACTAAATCATATTTACACTATCCAATAATTCAACTGTACTTACAGCTACGCTTCTGTATCTTCAAAAATAATAGAAATACCTCTACTTCTGAAACGCGATAGAAGCACTCAACCGTGTCCTCCGAAATACCTTGTCCGCTGCGCCACAGCTCTCCATCAATTAGAGCAACTAGCCAAACCTCGCATTCGATATCTTCGACTCGACCGTGCAACGACCGTGTATCGTCGCGCCACTCTAACCTACCGCTAATTAAACGTGTCCGCGCGTGGACTCGTAAAACCGGGCGTTTCAACGATTCCAGTTCCGTCAAAGAGCGCAGCTAGCGTCGTCGTCGACTCGTCGTCGATTTAATCGCGTCGAAAGCTCGGCCCTCTCTCCAGCCGATTACACCATGCTCGAACGAGACCGCGAATTCCGTCGAGGCGAACTCGAATTTATAATTAAATACTCGATCGTAATTTCCCGTGCGTTCGGTGACGCGCGGCCCAGCCATCCTAGATCGCTACCCCCTCCCGCTTCGCTCGCTACACTTTTCCCCCACCCCACGTGCCTGTATCTAGACATCTTTGCAGACGCGACGAGGGTTATAGAGATACTATTGACTCTCGAAGCTATTCCGACGAGAGGCACGACTCGTGAGAGCGTGCTCTCGGCTCGCTGGGAAGTTTAATTATCCCCTTCGGTACATCCTGCTGGTCGTTGATACTGACGAACAATCGTGGGCGCGCGCGCCAGCGCTCGCACACGCATATGGTACAAGCGGAATGGAGACGCGTCGATGGGCGAGAGTTGCGAAGAAGGGACGGGGGCTAGATGGATGGAGAAGTTGTTTTAGCCGAAATCTGCCACGGCAGCCTACAACGTTTACCCTTTCAGCGGTAGCGACCCCCGCTGCCACTCGGCTCGCTCGCCATTCTTCACCCACTGCCTTCGACCGCCTCCTCTGCAACTACTCGGTTGCTGCGTTCTGGCGTACATACGGGGTGTTTATTAACGGTTCATCGAGTACTGCGTTCTGGAGAACTGGAGGATATATATTTTTTTCTTTTTTTTTGTTGGTTCGTTTATGGTAATGATTATTGGAACAAGGTTTGTTCATTTTTTGTTCTATTATGTGGTAATTGTTAACATAGACTTTTTAATCCATTCGCTGCCAAGCCTAAATTATATGAAGTCGTTCCCATTGCCATTTATATTTTGAGTGTTATTGTTTACGGAAGCTCTGTTATTTCTTTGTAAGAGCATAATCATTTGCAAGCGGTAGCATTTTTTCAAGTTTTTTACATTTCTATATTCATGTTTGTGGCCACAAAAAATTTGCTAATTCAAAAGCCTGCATGTTATAACATATTTAAAGTTATAATCTTTGGCAGGCTGTCATGCATTGCCAAGACGAGTATACTCGTCCTTGGCAGCGAATGGGTTGATGTAGCATCTAGTCGTTATTTAGAATTCAATTATTATTTTTAGCTATCGAAGATGCTCTAAATTTTAAGAAATATCTCTTGCAATATTTAAACAAATTTTTTATTTAATGAAACATTTCGAGTATCGCATAGTACGTTAAAGCGTGACGTATATTCCAATTCCAAACTACTATAAATTCTCACATTTTCACCGTCTTCATTTTCAGAGTCTCGCAAGAAGTCTCGCGGAAAGAATACGGGTCTGCTCGGTTAGGATGTAACAGATCCACCTTCTTTTAACACAGTTGTAAGATTAAGGCACAGGTGCTTTTGTTATTCACCGAAACGATCGTATCTATCAATCGGATCGTATAGCCTCGGATCACAGACAGGACACAGACACACGATTAGACCAAGCGAGCAGAGTAGTACACCTCTTGCCCCTGTGTCGTCCCGCGAGACTTCTCGTGAGACTCGCACAGTACACACCATGAAGCACCCGGTATATATGCACGCAAGTACGTAAAGTACGCTATGACCCGAAACGGGTGACGCAGGGGGTGTAGGCAGGGCGAAAGGAAGATTCGCGACAGGGCCTTTGATGTCGCTTAAACAGAAAACGTCGGCTCCTGCTGTTCCACGGCTTAGATTCTTCCGTCCTTTCTTCCTTCCTTCCTTCCTTCCTTCCTTCCTTCCTTCCTTCCTTCCTTCCTTCCTTCCTTCCTTTCTTCCTTCCTTCCTTCCTTCCTCCTTTCTTTCAACCAACCAGATTCTTACGGTCGTCTACGCTCACAGCACGTCGGACGTCTTTGAATCTCTCTCTCCCCTTCTTCCATCTCTCCTTATCGCCGCGCATCTTCTTAGTCCTTTAGTCCTGGCCGCTTTGAGAGGCCGCCGCGTCTACCGGCAGCCCCGCGACGATTAAGATATCGTTCCCTTGCCATAAGCACTCATTTGTTCTCCTTATCTGCTCGATAGGCACTTCTCCGCCTTTGGGACGTCCGGGCAGGCACGTGAATCTTCCTGCTTTCTTGTTTGCTACCCGTGCAATTTGCATCCTTCCGCTGTACTACATATGTATAGTTCTACCAAGCACAAGTAAAGCTTTCAGTGCGCATGTGCGAAGAGATAGCAACAAAAGATGGATGAATCGGTCTTTATGAATGGTCACACATTGGATCTTCGATTAGGACGCTGTTCTTTGTTTTCTTTTATATTAATTTAATTGGCTACGAACGTTGACGTTCGTGTAAGCTGGAATCAGGATTTGAGCGATAATTAACCAGTTAACTGTGGCGATCTCTTTGCAAAGCGAGCACCAGTGTGTGTCGCTATAATCAAGCGATGACGGGTATAGTTAGTTCTCGGGAAGTTATGAATCCAACTCAAATTATTTATAATTTTTATTTGTTTTATCTCGTCTTGATCTCTAAGCATTTTAAAAATATAAAAATTTACGAATATAATTTAGTTTTCGCCAAAATTACAATTTAAATATCAAATTGTAACAAAGTTTCACGCATGACGGATATAGCCCTCGCGACACAAAATTCTGCCACATCTCCATCACGGATATAGTCGTCAAACACACTTCACTGGTTAAAGAATAAAGTCTGTGGGCGTTTTGAATACTATGTTTAATATTACGCGCGTTCACGTTGAAGGCTACTACAATAATGTCCTTCTGGACTATGCCCTGCTGGCGGCTAAAACAGACTAACTAGTCCTCAGGAATCCTCGGGCTGGTCAGCAGAAAGTGCAATAAAGCACAGGTCAAAAAAGACCCTGCAGCTGGTAGGTCTTATGCGTTGCGGGGGTATGCACATATTCTCGGTGAATCCCAACAGTTACATTACACTTACATTTGCAACGATTAAAATCTATCCAATTAAAATGTATCATTTTCCATTAATTTTTAACTCAAAGTATAAAGGAGCTTCTGATCGAAAAATGACCCAGTTAACAGGTTAAACGTGTATGTACAGCCTTCGTTTCTTCATCGACCTGCAAAATTTCATCAAAATCAGAGAGTTGCACTTCGTGCGTTTTCCTTGTTAAATATTTTATTCTTGCTCGGTAAAAATATACCACTTTCTCGAGTGTGCCATGCGCCATATTGTGATCACGTGAGCGCTCACGTGTGTCGGAGTGGGGGAAGTCCCGCGAACGGTCGAGTTTCGAATATCAACGACAGACAGATCGCGAAACGATAGCACGCTTGAAGACGATAAGCGGCGTGCCGCTTTGACGGCGCGTTTCTTGCGTTTCGAGCGGTCTGCCTCGCTCGCTGCGGGCATTGTGCGAAATTTCTGCTTGTTTTACGAGAAACCAGCCGACTGCCCGTGGCGTTTGTGATTTTAACCCACGCCTCATACCCCACTTCCTACGTTGAACGTCGGCTAACTCGCCCTTTGTCAGGGAACGTTTGCACAGCGAAATTCGTGCGCGTGTTCTCTCGCAGGCGAGCCACGTTTCTGCGCTCTTCGTTTTGGATTTTCTAACTTCGTCATCGAACACCATCACACCCCTCAGGGCAGTTGTACTAGGAAAAATTGAAAGATCCGAGCTGTGAGATATGACTGGGATACGCGAAATTAATAATTGCAATAAATTTTTTTTACTATTTATCATTTAAACAAAATTTTTTAATTTGTGGCAAATTGAATAAAACAATCGGCGATGTACAATAATATATAAAACTGTGAAAAGTACAATTGTGCACCGAAGTGTCTTCAATTTTTCACATAAATTCTATAAATTCTATAAATTCACAGTGGTTCATCATTTGAGACTTTCCATAATTTTATTTACGAAATATAAATAAATTTTTATTTCTCCTGCACTAAATATTTTCTGAAACATCTATCGTTTTTATTTTTTGGCACAAATAGTATCCTGTAACATTAATCTATCGCAATCAAAGTACAATTATTTGTACCAAGAATATAAAAATATAAAGTCCATGTAAAAAATACAAAATGCATGGAAAACAAAGCTTTATCTATATTTTTAACAGAAAATAATAAAAAATCCCACAAATGATACCGTAATAATTTTATAAAACCTATTAAAAATTTTGAACTGTCCATCGGTAGTTCCAATGTTAATCATCGACTCTGAAGATAAAAATGAAGCTGATCATAATTTAGGTAGCTTTGCCAAAGGACATATAGGTTAGGATTGACGCAAAGTTCGACTACGAATAACTATGGTTACTCAGCGTACTCAATGTTTTTAGGTACAGAGGATAAAAAGTATTTGAAAAATACTGTCAAACACAAATCAGGGGTGATCGGTGTATCATAAATGTGAGAAGAAACAAAACTGTCGTGGAACGGATCGTAAACGCTTTTTGTTCATCGATGAATCGATACGTGCAAACGCGATGGGGGGCCGTGCGTGTGCTCGTTGATTCCTGGATTTAGGTAAACTGATCCTCAGATCTATACGCGAGGTCGTCCCTGTAATACCGCGGAGTTGGATGAATTGTAACCGTTCAATTACCCTATGATGAATTACAACTCGTAAGATCGATACCTGCTATCGGTTTACTCGACTGGAAAATCTCGACGAGACCGCCCTTGTGACGCGGTTCCAAGTGCGATCGCACCGTTTTGTTTCGCGTTGCGTTGGGTGTTAACCCTCTATGGCTTTGTGTGACTTAAAAGTTACAAATTAATGTACCTGTATTTTAAAAAATTTATTTTATTCAGTTATCACTGTACTATTAAATTTGATTACTGTATTACTGCAGTGATACCACTATTCATCTATAGGAATTGCTACTTTAAGAATTTTCGAATCAAAGCGAAAAACTGTAATTAATTGTAATTTTTCCTGCGATAAGTAGACAAAATTCGGGCTATAGAGGGTTAAGAAATTATACGGGTATCAGTTTCGTGAATGAAATTTATTAGAAAAAATAAAACATTGAAAGTTTGCTGATTTTACGATTTTCTGGATTTATGGCGGACGATGAGATATGGAATTATATCACTTCGTGGCCGAATGACGTAATATCTACACAATATGGCGAGGAAAGAAATGTTTTCAAAGAGGTATTTGAAGATTCTTTAATTTTTATTTACTGTAGTTATCATTGTCAAAGTAGTTTCGTCGAATTATTGGAATTTAAAGTTACAAATTTTTATATAGGGTATAGAAAGGGTATAGAAAGGTAGATTATTGTTACAATATATTTCCTTTTTTTTAATATAAATTTTATAATTTATGGCGATTATCAATGATCGTTGAATTTTTTAACAACAGTAATTTATGGATTATGAAAAAATCATTGCTAATAATATAGAAATGTGTTTTTAGTAGATCCGTTTCATTTTTTTTTCCTGTTCATTTTAACAATCCCTCGCTACCCTTCATTTTTCCCTACATTTTCGCGAAATTCGTATCCGTTTTGTAACGTCGGAGATGCGTAATCCTTAATTCACGAACACGATGGAATGAAAAGGCAGAAGAAGGCATCCGCATCCTTTATGACGCTTCCTGTAACTATTACAACACGAGAACAACTGAATTGAAAAGGTAGACAAAGGCGGGGGAAAAAAAAAGTGCTAACCTTTTTCAATATTTAAAACAAGTGCTTTTTGAATATGCGAAACGTCAACTGTTCCGATACTTTATTCGATTATTTATTTTCCTAAGAACGATGTTCACCGAAGTATATTTAAATATTACTTATTACAAATTATTTCAAATCCTTCGATGTTATAAAAACAACATTGAAAATACGCTTCTACAAAAAAAGAAACTCTGATTCAATAAAGTTAATCATGACCAGGAACGAAAGATTTTTCACTTAACCTGTACCATAATCATAAACTATGACACGTATCTTTCCAGCAGCGCAGGACGGTCACGCGAGAACAATCGAGATCCACGAGGCACGATTTGGCTCGTAAAGCTGGCTCGCGCCTTTTGAATTTCCCCGGGTCCTCTTAATTCAATTTTGAACTAATTTCCTTAAACCGTTCTATATGCATGGATATTGTCCGGCGTCCAATCTTACTAAGTTTTTTAATTCAATTTCAAACTAATTTCCTTAAAGGTTTCGACCCTCCTCGAAGATCCGGGACCGCGCGATCAGTTACACGCGAGTCACCGACTGAACGCTTAGTGGTGTCATTAGCGTTGCATAAAAGGAAAGCGGACAAGTGGGAAGTAAGGTTATTTTTATCGTCACTTAAAACCCTCTGTCGGGCGTTACCGGCTCACCGCGACCGCGGTGTCTGTACCAACGCTCCAAGGTGAAAGGAATATCTATGATTCGTCGTGTTTCATAACTTAACAAAAAATGTAATATAACAATGAAATCCAAGTAATATTGTTTTAATACTTTTTTTTTCTATTGTAATATTTTCTATGTAACAGAGTTTCTTCTCGATGAACAAATGTAATGTATCCGCCTCTGAAATTAACCTTTAACGAGGTGGAGTCTGACAAGGGAAGTTTCCTGGACGAGTAATTAATTTAAAAAAAAATAACGATTAGAAGTTATTCTGTAACAATAATTCTTGGTTCTATTCCGATTATTGTACTCCTATGTATTTGGAAAAATCCAAAAAAGTAAAAAAAGTAATACGAAAAAATGTCATTTATACCCATTTTCGGAGCCGCTTATGATTTTTTTAGCCGAGTTCCATATTTTTTGTTTCAATAAAATTTTTGTATTTTAAGTTTAAGTAGAAAAGAATTAGAGTGTATCATATTTCACTTCGCCAGTTAAGGGTTGCTCAAAATAATATCGTGTAGTATACTCGTCTCTGAAATGGTTTACAAGTACAAATATTTCTTTTACTTTCTCTTTCTGTACACACTGCATTATTCTTGTTTTCAAAGATCGCTTTACCGTACCTGTAACAATATGTCATCCGCGTTCTGTAAACTCAGCGTCTCCGAAGTTCTTCTAAGCTTGCCTCGTCCCATCCCTACCACTACCACTACCTTCCCAGAAGAACCTTAAGTATCCCAAAATATATTTTATCTACTCAGATTCTGTCAATATCCGCATCAATTGTAAAATTCAATACCTAGCTGAAATAAAGCTCCTGCAAAAAACTAACTTCATAGTTCAAATTCCCTTGCGTCCATTACAACAGCTGATAAACTTCTCCACCGTCCATTTTTCAGCCTTACCGTCCNACAACAGCTGATAAACTTCTTCACCGTCCATTTTTCAACCTTACCGTCCAAAAACTTCACTTTCGTTCTATCAATATTCTGGGGATATGATTAAGTGGAATGAGACTTTGGTATATATGTAAAGTTTAATGCTAAAACACAATATAATAATCCTACCGACGCTAACTCTAACACACTGTATACTTCTACTCTTAACTCTGAACTGCTTCTTTCTAACTCTCAACCTCAACTGCCGCTTCTTAACTAATTCGTCGCTGAACTCATTCACACTTTTATCATTCTCTCTGCTCATTCTTTCCTCTCCTCTCACATGCACCCTTTCTCCCTTGCACTCCATCCCTTGCATCCATGGTTCAAACTCTCGCAGTCACGTACACGGTTTTCCCAATTGCTTCGTTCACACGGTTCGATCGCTCGGTTCCAAACATTCTTTCCTCGCATCCCTTCAACCATTCAAGATCATTTTGTCTACAGTCACACTTTGCCTAAACATACCGGCGCCGTCTCGTCGCGAGGAGATACCGGCCGCACGCACTTGAACAACTAACATTCACACCTTTCTCAGCTTAGCCTAAACATTCACTCGTCTCACACATTCTTTATTTCTAACACCCTACAATATCAACGCTTTATGCCAAAAAATTCATAACAGGTTTAACACTTCCTTCTCTCATTTCCCGAAATAACAGAAACAAATTACAACCCAATCTTGTCACAACGAAGAACCGATTCGTATTCAGAAATAATTATTTCACCGGGAACACCATTACCAGACGTACCAACGTTCCTTTCGTTCGTCACGTGACGTGAAACTCGCGCGGCGCTCGCCAGTTTCGTTCGCTGGAACGTATTAAATCTCTCGTGACAATGACGTTTGCATTTCTGAAGTGCTGACGCGACCCATACAGGCCGTCGGTTGTACACTCGAAACAAGCGTGCATCGTTTTCACGTCGACGCCGTTTTATTTTGTTTTTTTTTTTTTCTTCCTTTTTTTTTTACCCGCGCTACTCGCTGGCGTACGAGCGTCCGATACGGGGAACGGAGATACTTGACACTGGTTGTTTGTTCGAACGCGCGACAAACATGCAAAAATACATGCGCATAACGAGAGCACCGATCACGAGACACGTTATCAACGGAGGACAAATCCGACGGCAGCGCGAACTCTCCAGAACGAGTTTCGACGTTCAAATTATCCCGCCACAAGCCTCGAGATGGTCAGTCTAGAAAGATGCTTTCTATGTTTCGATTCGTTTCGTGGAAGTGGTTTCTATGAGAACCTATGGTATTGGACAGGAGTGCTCATATAGGGAAATAGAGGTCTTCGCGCGTTACGGTGTATTCAGAAAACGGTTTCTAGCATTATTGCCAATAGCAACGGGATATGAAAATTGTGATAACCTTTGTTTAACATGGATTTTATTTTTCTGGCTTGTATGGCTTGTAACAAGTTTTATTTAACGCGAATACTACAGCGGAAAAATGTGATAAGTCTGTTTTGGATGATTTTTTTTACCCCTGTGTTATTTGCTAGCTAAAAGGGAGTACTTTAATATGATATAGTTGAAAACAGTCCCGTCAGGTCCAAAGGTACGCGGTTTTTAAAACTAGGTGTGCAGAGATTGGTTGAGAGCAATTTGAACTTTAAAATTGCTTTCCTGTAAAAAACCAGCAAATATTTTTTTCCTGTGGTTTCCATAATTCATACGTTAACTATGCTTTGTTTCATAATGACCTCTACCATGAGGTAATTTTATTTTTAAAGTATAAATACTATTTATTAAATAGGTTGATACCAGTATTCTGTAATTGATGGTAGGTTTAAAGAAGCGATTTAATTTCTAACATTAATTCTGTTTCGATATAACTGAATTTGTAGCTATTTAGCTTATGTTACCTATGATTGTACACGGTATGATACCGATGAAGCCAGCATTGAACCGTCGCCGATCTTGATAACACGAGAAAACGATTTCGCCAGCAGAATGTGCACAGTGATGAAGCCAAATAATATCCACGTCGCCATTAAAGATCATCATTATCCTCACCAATGAAACAGCTCCATAGATAATCCAACGTAAATAATTCCTAACGTTCCGACATTCTTATCTTCAAATATTATAACGCGTAATTTTTTATTTTTTTTGCAAGTTCACGAATAATACACCTAATAATACACCTAATAATACACCTAATCTCAAAAATATCTCTTTCGCTTCCAAGTTAACTTTTTTCGGACACCAATTGTTTGGACAAGTCGCAAAGGGAGGGATTTAAGTATCTTATGCACTCAGGACGCGTCACATCGACGAGAAAGACAACCAACGGTGCGATTTTATTCGTGCGAGCACGCGTTGCGTAGCCAACGATAACGTTTTTACAACTTTGTCTCTGGAACGGCAGGTTCGTTCGAGGCGAGAGTGTGGAGTAGAATGGATGAGCCTGCAAACGCACGGCCACGGTCACCCCTTGGTCGTAATATCGCGCCACGGGGAATACGAGGGTGGAGAGACTGGCCGGTCTGATTTCTCCGCCATGCCAGATAGCACGCCAGTCGATGCTGGGGATCTCGGAATTGTTCCAGCTAGCGATGGGCGTTCGATGACCTTCGAGTTCTTGAACAATTTGGTGGCGCTAGCATTGGAATGCTTCTGAATGCTGTTAATTATGCGGAGGCTGATTATAATTAGATAATTATTTAGATAAAATGCAAAACGGCGAGATACTATGAATTATGTAGAGGCGGATCATAATTGGATAATTATTACGACAGATATAGGCGGCCAGATATTGTGAATTATTTAGAGGCACATTATAATTGGATAATTATTTGGATAACACGTATGCGGATGGTAAATAGAGGAATGTTTAAAAATCTGTACAGACGTTCTTCGCTTATTCATCTTTACTGAAATCACTCTTCCAAGAACGAACTTATAAATGATGTAAAACAATAATCGAAATCTTTTGCAATTCTTTGTGCAAGAAATCACAGAAAATACCCAAAAATATATCATTGTACATTTATAAAATTTCCGTAAGAAATTATGAACCAATCGTTTATACAACAACAATAGTGTTAATAATATTTTTTCTTCTGAATTTGAACTATCCTTCGCCGAAGTTAAACGAGGAAAACGATTCGAAGCCTCTCGAGTCCATCGCTACTTCCAGAATGGCGAGCGCGTGTTACATCACAGGTCTCTCTCGCCCCTTTTTTTTCCTCTCTCGCTATTTCTCGCCTCGTCCCTTGCTGGTTCTCGAGCAGCCATGGAATCTGACAGCCGTAGGCCGTAACGCGTCGTGACTGCTTATTAAAAGGAACGGGCTCGCTTTATTTCGCGAAGGGAAACAAGCGGCAGAGTAAATATGTCGGCTCGATGTGTGTCCACGTTGTCGCGGAAACGCGACTGGCGTCCTTTGAGTGCCTCTTACGGACGACGCCAGTTGACGCCTCGTTTGCTGTGTGATTGAACGGCCCGCTTCGTTTGCTCAAACGGTGCTCGCGTGCCCGTAATTTACGAGAACGCGTGTTTTTATTCATTCCCGGCATGTTTCGTAATTGTGACGATCGAAGAACTAAGCGTGGCGTTTTTGGTAGGCCATTTTGAAACCGACGAGGTTAAACTGTTGTTGAAGAACTTTAATATTTGCGATATTTAAATTTGTTCAACTTTGAAGAAATTTAAGCCACTGTGGTTCGGATACTAATATTTTGAAGAGAAAAAGGAATTGTTTTTCGTTTTCTGTATTTTCTTAAACATAAATACTATGTTTTTCAAATGTTTCTTTATTTGACGTTGAGAATATAATATTTTTATTTACTTCTGCAACCCTGCTACGACCCTTGGGTCATTTTTTACACAATCGAGTGTTCCTTTCCTTAAAAAATTTCTTAATTCCAGGAAATGTATAAAAAACCTATTAACAATATGCAAAGTTTCAGTTTTATGATTTTTTACTCAATCGAGTTTTCCTTCCTTAAAAAAATTCTTAATTCCAGGAAATGTATGAAAAACCTATTACCGATATGCAACTTTGTTTCAGTTTTATGTTAAGGACACATTTTTATCAGAATTAGGAATTTTCTTTAGTAAAATAAGAGCGTGGTTGAGTCGAAAATAATTTTTCCACTTTCTTTACTCAGTTCCAATAAAGTTCAAATTTTACAACCGCCCTGTTACTATGAACTTATCCCAACCTCTGTAAATATACTTATCAAGAAAATTCTTGTAACACAGTTGTTCCAGTTTAAAGAAAATATATTAAGTTGCAAATTATGAATCCACATTTCCAATAAAAAAAAACCGTCCGAAAATCATTGCTGGATGATTCTGAAGACCAACTATTGACAATCTACTCGCTGTCTCTCTTACCAAAAGTTCATTCACCCTATGCAACTCGTCATTCACACTTTCACCCCCGAGCCAAACGCACCATGGAGCTCGTCACAGGGACGAGGAGCACGGACACAGGGAAGCTCGCAATTGGCACGGATCCAGGAATCGCGTTATCGCGACCGTCCTCTGGATGAATCCGAACTCTCGCTGACTCGCCTCGAATCGCGTCGACGGCCAGCGTGAATCGAAAATGGCGCTGCTGGCGCAGACATGTGGGATACTCGACAAGGACAAGGTTGGAAACCGGTGTTTGGATAGTGAAAATAAATGCACTTTCGTTCTTCCCAACAAGAAATAACTGTGGAACACAAACGTGCAACGAAGGATGGCGCAAAAGTGTGTTTCCTCTGCGAGCGTTTATTTTAGACTGATCCTAGGATGTTTCGGAAAGGTTCTGAGGTAGATACGGTAATCTTACAAACAAAAGTGTAGAACGGTTGGAATAGCTTGGTTCGTTGCAGGTCTGTTGGAGAGGAAAGTCACGCGTTGGGTGATAAGAAGACACGCTTGTTCTTTTTATTTCTTTAACTCTCGGTAGCCAGAATTTTGTCTGCTTATTGGAGAAAAAATTACGCTTGATTACAGTCTTTCACTTTGATTTGAAAATGTTTTAAGTAATAATTACTGTAGATGGATCGTGATGTCGCTACAGTAATACAGCAATCAAATTTAATAGCGCAGTGATAACTAAAGAAAATTAATTTTTTAAAATATAGATATATCAGTTTTTAATTTTTAAGTCACACGATCCCATAGATGGTTAAATAACAAAAGAGAAATAAGAAACAAAATGATACACTGTGCATTGCTAAATAAAATATGAAATATTTCTCAATCAACCCTCTATAGCTCGAATTTTGTCTGCTTATTGGAGAAAAAATTACGATTGATCACAGTTTTTCACTTTGATTTGAAAATGTTTAAATTAATAATCACTGTGGATGGATCGTGGTGTCACTAGAATAATACAGTAATCAAATTTAATAGCGCAGTGATAACTAAACAAAATTAATTTTTTCAAATATAGATACATCTGTTGGAAACGAAAATAATGAGAGAGAAGAATTCGTACATGGCAAAGGGAGGCCACCATAAATAATCTCAGCACGAGCTGTGCGAAAGCTCCAAAAACTGTTTTACAACAGGGCCTGAGGTCAAAACGGCCTGAGGTCACTCACCGTTCGATCACCGTGCCGAACAGTCGACCACCAAACGTTTCGAGATCCTAATAAAAAATATACTCATCGAAGAGGATTTATCGCTATCGCGTAGTTTGATTAATAAAGAACCGTTTATTCTTACACATCAGTTTCTAACTTTTAAGTCACACGGTCCCACAGAGGGTTAATTATTATTTGCGACACAGGATTTCAGATCCTGTACGCCAAGTTCAGTCCAATCTTAAGGGTCGATCCACAGTGTCGCAACAATACTGTTGAGTCGTTGAGTGTTTAGTCCGGAGCGATAGCTGTAAGGACGAAAAGTATTTGAGCTAGTGTGATAGAGATACGAAAGAAGAGCGTTCGAACCGAATGATCGAGATTATCGTGCGACCAAAAATTTTCTGAGAATGCGTGAACGGTGTGAAAGAGGTTGAGAAATGAAAAGAGAGAGACTGGCGTAAAGAGTTGAGAATTGAGCGTCGAGAGACTGAGAGTTGGTAGAGAGGATTAAGAGTTTTAGAATATATAGCACAGCTAATGTATCATTTGATGCCACGATAAATAAGTATTAATTTTATATCGTCCAAATCCTATGCTGTTAATTTTACTGTAGCGTTTATACTTTACGATCTCGCTATATCAATTCCACGGGCTATATAAAAGTCTTTAAAATGTAGTTACAACATAACCCTACAATCGTACGCCCTTCAGCGACCTCTCCGGCAACGATGTCCCCACAGACGTCATAATATCCGTCGGGATATTAAGTTAAACGGCCGTGAGCTCGCAAAACGCGTTTTCGACGAAAGGCCCGCGACGATCGAGAGGTCGATCCGTTGTTCGTGGAACTCCGGTTGCACGGTTAATGGGCAATCGAGAGGCAGACAATGGCGGCCCAGCAACGAATCCTCTCCACGGAAGCTCCTTAATGCCGTTCGCTTCTTTAAATCACAGCCGGCCGTTCCGTTCGTGCCAACCTCGGCGAAACTACCTCCCTTCCCAACCCCTTCGCCTGGTCGGAGAGGAAGCTTGTATAGTAGCCGATGAGTGTTCCGGGAAGAAGGGTTTTCGCGGTGAAGATCGTTGAATGGACGTTGCGCTGCTTGAAGGATTTTTTTTTTTTTCTTGCAACAGTGAGTTGAGTTGAGCTTTTTAAGAACGATTTTTTTTTTCTGTTGGGAAGATTGAATAGTTCTTGGTGTGTATGTTGAATTCGGTTGCAAATAAATTATTCTTTTTTAATAATCTTAATACCAGAACTATTTGCATAGTCAAGATGGCTGCTTTTCTATTTCTCATATAAATTGTGTGAAATTAAAGTGATGCATTTTTAGGAACTTTTTTGTGATATTCCTTTTGCAGTCTATATTTTTTTCAAATACCTATGATTTTGAATTTTTTGGTGCAAATAAATATACTTTAGTCATCGGTGGAAGTGTTAAAGGTGCTCATTGCTTCTAGAATAATAAATTTTTATACAATTCTAATTTTTATAGAATTTTAATTGATACAGGATTCTAATTTTTATAGAATTTTAATTGATACACAATTCTAATTTTTATAGAATTTTAATTGTTATAGAATTCTAATTTTTATAGAATAATTACTTTTTATAGAATTTTAATTGTTATAGAATTTTAATTGTTATAGAATTTTAATTGTTATAGAATTCTAATTTTTATAGAATTTTATTTGTTATAGAATTTTTATTTTTATAGAATTTTAATTGTTATAGAATTCTAATTTGTATAGAATTCTAATTTTTATAGAATTTTAATTGTTATAGAATTCTAATTTGTATAGAACTCTAATTTTTATAGATTTCTGATTTTTATAAAATTCTAATTTTTATAGAATTTTAATTGTTATAGAATTTTAAAAACTGAAAATATTTTCAGGGAAATTTAATTACTGTCGATTAAGTATGAAATCCTAAAGATTCTTAAGTTTTAAAGCTGTGTTAAACGTTACGGATGAATCTATTTTAAACGCATCGGGTCCATCGATTCGATTTATTGTTCCATTAATGTCAATCACCGTTCCTTCCATAAATGACAAACATTTTGACTAGTTCATCCAGTCGCGTGTACAATGCTTTCGTACTACATTTCGACGCATCATAAGCATCGACGTATTTTTTTTTATTTCAGCAAGTTGTTTTGAAATGTTAAAACGTCACGATGAATTTAAATTCATCGCTGCTTTGGAGCGCATTTGTCGTCTGTCACTTTAACAAACGTTTCCGCTGTTTTTCCTCGCGCCGCGACAAGCGTAACGTGACAAGTAAAAAAAAACAAAAAAAAAAAATCTATAATGTAATTACGAACGTGCCCGTTTAACGATGATGTTTTAATAAACCGTTTCGTGCTGCAGCGCGATACCAACACCGAGTAATAACGAACGTAATGTGAGCAACAAAAATGCAACACTTCGCAACGAAACGTGTCTTTTATTTCGATGATTAAATATGTTTATAATATAATTTTATATCATCATTTTTATGGAACGTTGAATTCTACAATTTTTTTATTAAAACTACACGGTTTAATTTTAATTTCAAAACTAGCAAAAATCACAAAATGCGTTAAAAAAAAAAAGAAAAATATAGAATCAATATCCCCAAAATATTTGCATATTGTCCTTTTCGATCTCGCTGCGATCATATGCGTATCTTAGTTACTTTTAAGAAAACGAAGAACCTCTCAAAGAAATTCTTAGAAAACAAAGAAAGATACACGATCACAGCGAAATCGCGCCGACAAAAATCCCTCGCCTGAGATTGATGGATACGCGAGGGCGTATATTTACGGTTTTCGTATATATTGATAGACCTGTGAAAGCGTATATACACGCCTTTAGCAGTCAAAGGGTTAACCGGTTAATTTCCCGTAACCCATCCATTACAGTCTCCGAAACCCAATTCTCAAAAAACAGGTTCACCGAGTGTACCCACTCACCCCCCTCCAAATTCGTACGTCCCAATGCTCGCACACGTGGCTCCACCGTTCCCCACCGCCAACTTTCCATGCACGTGTGCGCGCACATTCCTAGGGCGCGCATAATGCGCGGAGACCCTCTCGAAGAATACGTATCCGCGATATACGAAGGGCCGAAATGTATTCACCCAATTATCTCCGCATCGGCGTGCCGAACTCTTCCCCCACTCCGCAACCCTTCTCCCCACTTCATCGCCCCAGCACTCGAGAGCCGAGTCGGTTCACCCGACAGTTCCTTCCCCCTCCCACCAATGAATCGTTCGTTCCCAACGCTCGACGGCGCATTTGCATGGAATGCATTCATATGAAATCGACCATTCTTCCAGCGACTTCTCGAGCGAGCCCGTGTATCCCTTGCCATGGCGCGTATTCGCCTTGGAATCGAGCGGCCGCGCACGAGGTAAATCCCGACGAGGACACTCGAGAGACGTAGGTAGCGTTCGCCGTAGAAAATTGGTTCCGGTAATGACGACCTATCTTCCGGCCGCTCGTCGTTCTCTTGCGCGACATGCCGCGGGTATTTCTGGTTGAGAGACGATCCGGGACACCCGAGGTTCTTGCTCCACGTGAATACGCGATGAAGTTTTCAAATTTGTGGATTTTGGGGAGTTTCGAAGAGGAGAGATGCTTTTTTTTTTGTTGCTGCAGGGAGAAATGTGATTTAGGTACGTTGATTCAACTCTTTGCACCGTGACACATTTTTTTTTTTTTTTTTTTTTGTGGAATGCTCAGTTTTTGAAGCTCGGAGAGATACTGATTTAATCTATATTATTTTGGCGTTTTAGGTGTTATATCTTGATTTGTGGATTTTAGAGAGATTTCGAGAACATTTTCTTTTTTTTTTTTTCTTAACAGTAAAGCTACCAAAGCGGTCAAAAGACCGGTTCGTAATTTCTTACCCAAATTTTGTAAATTATTAACGGTGCACTTTTGGGTATTTTTTCGTGATTTTCTGTAAAATGTACGATCAAAGATTTGTTTCTACAAANTAGAGAGATTTCGAGAACATTTTCTTTTTTTTTTTTTCTTAACAGTAAAGCTACCAAAGCGGTCAAAAGACCGGTTCGTAATTTCTTACCCAAATTTTGTAAATTATTAACGGTGCACTTTTGGGTATTTTTTCGTGATTTTCTGTAAAATGTACGATCAAAGATTTGTTTCTACAAATCCAAGTATCTACTATTGTAATTTCTTTGATACAAATAGGTATAATTTAATCGTAGGTTTAGTGTTAATAAAATAGTCTATTGTAGATGGTGGGAAAGATCTGGTTTGAGTATATTAATTTAACCCTTGTACTCTGACATTTTCGGTTACATTTTAATTTGTGGATTTTAAGGAGTCTCGGAAAGGAAAGATTTTGTTTCGTAATGTTACATATAGAAAATAAATTTGTTTTATGTTTCCCAACGATGTAATGAAACGAAATAAGAAGACCAAGTATTGGATGGTATATGGCGGAGGTGTGCTCCTTAATGGCCTTGAAGGGGCGATTGATTTCGAACAGCCTTTAGCGAAGTGTACACATAGGTTTTTTTGTGCAAGTCGAGTAACCCAACTCGAACCTAACCCATTGCAAGTCAGTGTCCCGATACGACTATACAAGATGTTGCAAAAATTCTTAATGATAGTTTAATGATAGGAAACGATGCATTATCTGCGTCTACTTAAAGACCATTTCAAATTTTTCACTTAACAGTATATATATTTGTCTGTGACACCATAATGCAGGTCTTTTATCCACACTAACATTCAAAAATTTATTACAACCAACAATTTTATAATTACAGAAAATTTCAAAACCATTATATACATTATACATGGTGTCCCAAACAATGTGAGACACTTAAAGAGGCGATTCCTGAGATAATATCAATCAACTTTTTCCTTTGCGAAAATTTTAAATCCGGTTTCGTTAACGAGCTATTAACAAAAAACACTGACCAATCACGGAGCGAGAAAGACGACCACCAACGAGACCGTTGTGAACGTATGATACATCGAATTAAACGATTTGTTCATTTTTTCCATAAACTTCCGAGAAACGCGTGGAACATTTTTTTTTTTTAATAAATAGGTTATAAAAAAAAGTTTCCAAAAATTGTTGGAAACGAAAGCACCCTTTGCGATCCTCGCACACACCAACGCCCCATAGACGTTTCACAGCGTGATCAGACAATCCCCTTCCAATGGACCATCCAGTATATAAAACCTGATTGCATTAGCCGGGGAAAATGGTTCAGGGGTGACGTCCGCTCGCGTCGCAGGCTTTCCAGTCTATTTTTTCTATTAGCTCGCAGCGTTCTCTATTAATTTATTACCCCAGATTGCTCCAGTTATTGCGTTCCGTCCCTTCTTCACAATTCGATCGTGATTCATGGGATTTAAGCGAAAGCAGGGCAAAAGGTCCGTTGGATGAGAGGGGTGACCATTAAACAATTGGCAAAATTATTTTTCTAACCTAGAGCAGAAGATAATTCATCCACGTGCGTTGCGACACCCCACGGAGAACGTGCACTCTAATACTCGTAGGATTAAAATTACTATACATTTGACTAACAGCTCTAATTCCCTAGATTGCTCTCACAACATTATCCAGAGGTCCTTATAACTTCTAAAATAATTAATTTTTACGGAATTCTAACTGGAAATATTTTTAGGAAAATTGAATTACTAATTTTGAGTTAGGTTAGGTTCAAATGTTGTTCATTATTCGTCTACGAAATTTCCATAAATTAGAAAAATTTATGAAATATAATACCGTGAATTAAATGTGGCACTTAACCTTTTCTGGGAGAACTTTTTTCTGTAAGTTATACATGGATGATCTAGTTTATTGTTTAATTATACTTTATTCATTTTAAATACCAGTAAAATTTAATAGCACAGTGATAAGTAACTAGCACAAAATAAAGAAAATATAACCTTGTTAGGATCAATTTTTTTCTTTGAGTTAGAAATCAATGATCTAATTTATCGCTTATTTATATTTTATTTACTTTAAATACCAATAAAATATAATAGTACAGGAATAAACAACTGGCATAAAAAAAAAAAGAATACAGATACACATATCGGTACGTAATTTCTAAATCACATACTTCTCATAGACTTAAGACGCAACCCTATTTATACAATATTCACCAGTGTCTATAAGAATATTATTACTCCTGGCCATAAATTACTCAGGATGAATTCGACATCCTGTTACAAAATTTACAGGTGTATCCTGCACAGATTCCACTAAATCGGGACAGAGAGAGGTAGACCGAGATCGATACGATCTCGTGGCGAGGCTATGAATTATAACAGAGGCCGGCAAGTAGCTGGAAGCGTGGAGCGGTAAATAACCAATAGCGTTTACGTTGTCGAAAATGACTGGTAGATTGTTTATGTCAAGATCGCTTAGCCAGAAGCCGGCCTGTTTGCCGTTCAAGGCAAAGTCAGCGTGTTTTCACGGTTTACTTGCCGGTGCACGTGATAAACAGGTTCCGATGGCGTTTGAGTAAACTGTAAAAGCGTGCACATCAACGGTGCGCGTTATACGCGGTGCAACGTTGTGCAGAATATTGCGAACAGAAGTGTCGATGGTTCCAGAGTGATTAATTCGATCGTTTAATTTGAGGTTAATCGTGGAGATGGATTGATAGGTTAGGTTTGAAATATGGTGTTTCGTGTATTTGGTTTCTTCACGTTTTCGCGACTAATCATGTGATAGTGAATTTTTTTCGTAACAGTGGGGGTTAATGGCGCAGTGCTGGATTTCTGCGTATTTAAACGTGNATAAAAAAAAAAAGAATACAGATACACATATCGGTACGTAATTTCTAAATCACATACTTCTCATAGACTTAAGACGCAACCCTATTTATACAATATTCACCAGTGTCTATAAGAATATTATTACTCCTGGCCATAAATTACTCAGGATGAATTCGACATCCTGTTACAAAATTTACAGGTGTATCCTGCACAGATTCCACTAAATCGGGACAGAGAGAGGTAGACCGAGATCGATACGATCTCGTGGCGAGGCTATGAATTATAACAGAGGCCGGCAAGTAGCTGGAAGCGTGGAGCGGTAAATAACCAATAGCGTTTACGTTGTCGAAAATGACTGGTAGATTGTTTATGTCAAGATCGCTTAGCCAGAAGCCGGCCTGTTTGCCGTTCAAGGCAAAGTCAGCGTGTTTTCACGGTTTACTTGCCGGTGCACGTGATAAACAGGTTCCGATGGCGTTTGAGTAAACTGTAAAAGCGTGCACATCAACGGTGCGCGTTATACGCGGTGCAACGTTGTGCGGAATATTGCGAACAGAAGTGTCGATGGTTCCAGAGTGATTAATTCGATCGTTTAATTTGAGGTTAATCGTGGAGATGGATTGATAGGTTAGGTTTGAAATATGGTGTTTCGTGTATTTGGTTTCTTCACGTTTTCGCGACTAATCATGTGATAGTGAATTTTTTTCGTAACAGTGGGGGTTAATGGCGCAGTGCTGGATTTCTGCGTATTTAAACGTGGAAATTGGTGGCGCATTGTAAGTGGAAGATCGATGGTATAAACTTACGCTTCAACTTTATTAAATTTAATTATTTTCTTGGTATTATTACACTGTTTATACTCTTTTCATTGGTTACGTTTAGGATTACTAGATTTAAGTTCCACGTTTTACGTCTTAAAGTCGAAGAGTTGAATAATGGAATATTACTTAAGAATTAATAAGAAGAAATATATTCTAGTTAAAAAAAATAGCCAATATAGTAATTCGAATAGAAAAGTTTGAAGAATTTAACCCTCTATAGCTCGAATTTTGTGTACTTATCGGAGAAAAAATTACGATTAATTACAGTTTTTCAGTTTGATTTGAAAATTTTTTAACTAATAATTGTTACAAGTGGATCATGGTGTAACTACAGTAATACAGCAATAAAATTTAATAGTACAGTGATAACTAAAAATTAATTTTTTTAAATATAAATACATTTTCGGTGATTCGTATAAAGAATGTTGCTCGAATGGACAGATATCGTTTATTAACGCAAGAAACATTCCTCGCGATCAATTACCGATGATAAAATCAGCGCTCACACTACAGCCATGTCTATTAAAAATGGCGTCTTTCGAACATCCTTCTTCTCAAGACCACGTGACACTGGTTTAACACGTTGACTGCCATGGGGGTCACCGATCGCCGGTACTCGATTTGGCTACAGCGCCATGGGGGCATATGTGATATCACTACTGTAATAGAGTAATCANATTTTTAGAGTTGTTAGTATTTTCTTATTAGATATTGATTCAAGATGAATATTTATAATAATTAAATTTTTTGTTTACAATATGCTATTTATTTTTAGGCGTGGTATTATTACATTCCTTGGAACAAACCCACAGTTGAAGATGCAAGGATTTCTATTGAACTGTTGTTAATTCGTGCAATATAATTTTGTAACTGTTATCGATTATTATTAAATAATATATGTTTATAATATCTGTAAAAGGGAAAAGGTATTAGATTTTATTTCCACAACAGCAGTATCGTGGAAAAGTGTCTATATCTGAGGTATTTACACTTGGGCTCGTATTGTGACCTTTCTCGAGCATCAGTTTAGCCTGCTTAAGAAGCGTTAACGCATAACACTTGGGCCCACGTTTCGTCGATTTAAATGGCACAGGAAGGGGTTAATAGTACAGAGATAACTCGATAAAATGAATTTTTTCAAATATAGATACATCAGTTGGTAATTTTCAAGTCACGCTTAAAACTATTGCGAATAAAAACGAATAAATGTTATAAAATTTTGCGAAACAAATATTTTATACCCGATGCAAATAATTATAACAAGAGATAGTGTCGGATAAAATTCTTACAAAATATGTCTGATTGCAGTAAGTTTATGTTAATTTGTATACCGTTACGTGCCACTGAAATTTGCATGATTGCACGAGAGCAATTTCTGTGGACTCGAGATCGTTACTTGGAACGCGGCGATTCGTTAAGTTGACACTTGCAAGATTGTTACTCGGTGAATTGTAATTTTTGCGAATGCAAGTCACCCGTGTTGCTGTACCTGCGTTTAGTAGCTCGATCGATTGCAACTCATCCGGTTACAAATTTTACTGTTGCAATTCGCACCGCTGCAATTAATCCGATATCAACTCGCTCGACCAGAATTCCTCCGATTGCAAATTTCTGCGATCGCAACTCTGTCCATTCCGATTCTTGCGATTGGAGCTCCGCTCGGTTGTAATTCCTGCGATTGCAAACTTGTCCGGTTACAAGTTCTAGCGATTACAGGTTGCTCACTTGTAATTTTCGGCACAACGTTTATCGATTGTAAATTTTGTGAATTGGAAACATTGCAATTAATATTCGTTGGTTTATAAATTTTACGATCATAATTTGTTCCGATGCAACATTTACGATTACAAAGTCGTCGATTACAACTAATTGGATAGCAATTCACGCAAATCGGAGTAATAATTTTTATTAACTCAAGCTCTTTCGGTTGCAAATCTTGCAGATATAATTTGTTTAATCGTGAATAATTCTCCCGATTTCAGCTCGTTCGATTGTACTTTTGCAATTACAATTTATTTCACCACAATTCTTGTTTATTCTCACTCGTTTGATTATAATCTCCGCGTTTACCACTCAGTCGACTATATTTTTCGCAACCGCTTTTACAATTTTAATAAAACACATTTTACGATGTCCCTTGCTCCCTTCTCTCGTAAAAAAATAATTCTCTCCTTAACACCAGAATTACTAAAAAAGAGTAGTCGAAACGACCAATTCATAATTTCTTATACAAATTTTTTTAAATTCAACGTAGTTCATTTTCGAGGATTTTCCATAATGTTCTGTAAAAAATATAAATAAAGATTTGTCTCTTCGGAAGTATGTATTTTTTCGTAAACTGTCCATTTTTATTCTGTATTTTTATTATATATATTCATTTTCATTCTGTATTTTTATTATATATATTCATTTTCATTCTGTATTTTTATTATATATATTCATTTCTATTCTGCATTTTTATTATATATATTCATTTCTATTCGGTATTTTTATTATATATATTCATTTCTGTTCTGTACTTTTATTATATATATTCATTTTCATTTTGTATTTTTATTACATATATTCATTTTCATTCCGTATTTTTATTATACGCATTTATAAAAAATACAGTTTAATCGTTGATAAT
This sequence comes from Ctenoplectra terminalis, assembly GCA_019453375.1. Classification (NCBI taxonomy): domain Eukaryota; kingdom Metazoa; phylum Arthropoda; class Insecta; order Hymenoptera; family Apidae; genus Ctenoplectra; species Ctenoplectra terminalis. Next base: position 24,531 of record SMSQ01003439.1, on the reverse strand, counting down.
TCTAGTTTCAACCCTATAATGTCATTTTGACTCAAATTTTCCCCTTCTACGTGAGATCGAACGAAAATCTTCGCAGAACTAATCACCCAGTCACAAAAATCATCCCCAAAGTCGAGAATCAGCTCGTAGCGAAGTAACCCACGACTCTTGGCGGAGTTCCGGTGAAAAAGAGGAAACGAGTTGGTCCCGGGAAGACATCTTAACTACGTGGAAGCGGTCCCTGCTAGCGTTGAAGCGCGTCGCTGGTTAACGGCCCGGAAAGCGAAAGACCATTACGGGGAATCACACGCTCGATGACACTCTTCTACTTAGGAAACCATATTAGGCAGGCCAGCTCGCCGTTTAAATCACCGCGAGCGATTCCGAGGCGAGAGGTCGATGCGAATTTATAAACGTGTGCATTGTGTGCGCAATGCGCTTTCCGTTTCCGATAAAAAGTATGCAGGATGTTTTATTTTATTTACTTTAATACTCGGACAGCGGATGTCGGGTCAGAGCTGACCCAATGTATATGTGCTCCGCAGTCAAATGGTTAATATTTCTTCTTCTTTTTTTTTTCTTTTTTTTTTTCTTGTGCGTTTATTGTAATTGATATTAAAATATATCCAGAGATATAAAAGAGTGGAGCGTAAGTACTCAGTACCGGTTTAAGACTCCTGTTGGCCCTAGGCATTAAAAAGATTTTAAAACCTCTTATACGGGTGTTGTTGCTACATAAAAGATTTTTAAATTCACAAAATTGGCATAGCGCACCCTCTCTTAATGGCCAAAGCACGTACTTATTCTGCTTATTGGTTAATTCAGCACTGTAAGTACTGGTCATTATATAATCACAGAGGGTTCCAACTTTAATTCTTTATTTCTGTAGAAAATTTATTTCATATAAAAACAATTAAAAAAAAAAAAAAAAAAGACGAACCGACAATAGTTCTTTCTGGTCGAAATAGACAAATAAGCGTTGGCAATTGAAAAATCGATTAACCACTTGACATATACAATGACGTTTTTGAGACGTTAAGAATTGCCTTTGGATGCTGTTTCTTTCTGTTTAGAAAAGTTTCATGCTCCACAGATCGACTGATTTATTATTCAATAACCGTTCGTTAATATTGTGCATCAACTTTATTAAACGATACTTAGAAACATAACGGAATATCCACATTCCTAAGTTCGCGTAACCAGTTAAGTGCGTTTGACGACTATATCCGTGATGGAGATGTGGCAGAATTTTGTGTCACGACGGCTATATCCGTCGTGCGTGAAACTTTCTTACAATTTGATATTTAAATTGTACATATTTACAGGTCAAGACGAGATAAAACAAACAAATAAAAATTATAAATAATTTGAGTTAGATATCCGTCATCGCTTCATTATCGCGACACACATTGGTGCTCGCTTTGCAAAGAGATCGCCACAGTTAACTGGCTTCCGGTACACAAAGTGTTAAAAGACCTTCGATTTGAATTATGAAAAAATAGAAGAAAAAATTTATTTGGATTAATTTTTAAAGAAAGTGCGTTCCGGAACGATTCCTCCATCCTATTCCGCCTCGTATCGCTCGATTGTTCGCGTCACGTTCGTTAAGAATTCCGCGCGCTGCGGACGCGGCGCATAAGGGCGTGACTTGTTTTTCGCATTCGCGGCGCGATCATATAATATACGATTTAAAATGCCGCGCGGCTGTGTTCCGCGATTATGATAATGTAATCGCCGCCATGTATAATTTACTCGTATAATGTTATCCTGCTTTCCGTCGCTTTTTTCTCGCCTCTCTTTCTCGCTCGATAAATAATATAACGCTACCCTCTCCTACCATAACCACTCCTTTCTCGCACCCTTTTGTTGTCCGACTCTCGTCGCGTTTATCTCGCTCGATTTTATCTCTGTTCAATCGATTATCGACTGTTCGTAGTGAAACCATCCGCGATACTCTGTTACAGTGGTTCTCAATTTTTTATGTTTGTTTTTAATGGTCTGGTAAGTGTAGGAATAAAAAATAAAGAAATGTATTGTTTTAGCTGCGATGCGGTTCTTGGATCTTTCTCGATTTAATTAGGTTTTGTATTTTCTTGGAATTTTCTAATTTTAAAACTAATGTAAAAAAAATATTATTTAATGTTTTTGTAGGTTCTTGTTTATTATTTTATGANCTTGAATCTTTTTCGGCTTAATTACGTTTTGCATTTCCTTTTATATTTTCTAATTGTAAAACAAATATAAAAAAAAATACTNTTTCGAAATTAGAAAAATATTATTTTAACTCTGATGCGGCTCTTGAATATTTTTCGGCTTAATTACGTTTTGCATTTCCTTTTATATTTTCTAATTGTAAGAAAAATATAAAAAAAAATACTATTTAATATATGTAGATTCTCGTTTGGNTATTTAATATATGTAGGTTCTCGTTTGTTATTTTATATCAAAGATTGGATTTCTTTTCGAAATTAAAAAACTATTTTAAGGAAATGAGAGCATGATTGAAGAGNTTATTTTATATCAAAGATTGGTTTTCTTTTCGAAATTAAAAAACTATTTTAAGGAAATGAGAGCATGATTGAAGAAAGTAAACCTCCAAGACCACACAACCCTTCTTCTCAGAAATAATTCTACAAAATGCTATTAATTTTTAATTATTATATATTACTATATTAACATCTTAAAAAAGAAAAAAAAAATGTAAATTCATTTGTACTAACTAAAATAAAAAATTTGTTTAATTTTTAAATCCTTTATGTAGCTTTTAATATCACTGGTTTATTTCCAAAATAAATGAACGTAAAAAATAGAACGCAAACAGTAAAGAGCAAGTCGGGGAGAAAAGTGAATACGAACTGAAAAATTTTCTTTTATTTTTTAATCCTTTATGTAATTTTTAATATCAGTGGTTTATTTCCTAAATAAATGAACGTAAAAAATACAATGCAAACGGTAAAGAGAAAACCGGAGAGAAAAGTGAATAACGCTTCCAGAAAGATTCTAGAAACAGGAAATGGGCGAATTTTCACCCAAAGAGTCTACAAAGATTAAAAATTTCATATTGTATCACAACAATGGTACAATTAAGCTCTTCTTTCTTTTTAACGATAATTTCTCAAGATTTTCATTAATTTTAATAAGATGCGCGCAAAAATAGAGAAAAAGTTTATTCTCTTTCACGTTGGAAATTAGAAACCGCCTAAAGAATCGATCTCGGAAGGTCGCTAGTCGGCCATGTTGTTTCGAGATCGGAGCCAGCGACCGACATTCCGTTAATTGGCGTAATTATTCAACGGGCTGATCAGAACGCACCACGATGGCGAATTTTTGCGATCGAACGGATCGATTAACGAGTGCCTCTTGGAACGGGCCAGGAGAAACTGGGGCGATTAAGATATATCGACGACCAATTCATAATTAAAGCCACGGGTCGGGGACTCACTTCTGCGCGAGTTCACAGAGATCTGGAGTCGAGTGGCGGTGAATGACTCGACTGTTCCTCGAAAGAGCGTAGAGATTGTTATCTTCCTTTTTTTTTCTTTTTTTTCTTTTTTTTCTTTTTTATTCTTTTTTTTTCTTTTTTCTTCTTTTTTTTTCTTTTTTATTTTGTTACTTTTTTCTCTGAGATTTTATTGGAAGGAATTAGTTGTGAGATATTTTGTATAAAAATTGCAGAACAATGATTTGTTACTGATTTGTTACTGATTTGTGTGAAATTATGATAGCAAAGAAAAAAATGATGAAAATGAAGATGAGGACTGGTTGAATTTTTTAATACTATTGTTTTTTATTTTCTTTCTTTTTTCTCAGAGACTTTATTGGAAGGAATTAGTTGTGAGGTATTTTGTATAAAAATTGCAGAACAATGATTTGTTACTAATTTGTGNACGATAATTTCTCAAGATTTTCATTAATTTTAATAAGATGCGCGCAAAAATAGAGAAAAAGTTTATTCTCTTTCACGTTGGAAATTAGAAACCGCCTAAAGAATCGATCTCGGAAGGTCGCTAGTCGGCCATGTTGTTTCGAGATCGGAGCCAGCGACCGACATTCCGTTAATTGGCGTAATTATTCAACGGGCTGATCAGAACGCACCACGATGGCGAATTTTTGCGATCGAACGGATCGATTAACGAGTGCCTCTTGGAACGGGCCAGGAGAAACTGGGGCGATTAAGATATATCGACGACCAATTCATAATTAAAGCCACGGGTCGGGGACTCACTTCTGCGCGAGTTCACAGAGATCTGGAGTCGAGTGGCGGTGAATGACTCGACTGTTCCTCGAAAGAGCGTAGAGATTGTTATCTTCCTTTTTTTTTCTTTTTTTTCTTTTTTATTCTTTTTTTTTCTTTTTTCTTCTTTTTTTTTCTTTTTTATTTTGTTACTTTTTTCTCTGAGATTTTATTGGAAGGAATTAGTTGTGAGATATTTTGTATAAAAATTGCAGAACAATGATTTGTTACTGATTTGTTACTGATTTGTGTGAAATTATGATAGCAAAGAAAAAAATGATGAAAATGAAGATGAGGACTGGTAAAATTTTTTAATACTATTTCTTTTTCTTTTAATAAGAATTTTGTAGGAAGAGATTAGTTGTAAGTTGTTCCGTGGAACTGTTAAAATTGTAGAATTGAAATGTTTCGTTGCGTTATAAAAATTTTGAATAAAGTAACGGGAAATGAGACAAAGATAATTCTGAAAATGAATATTAGGTAAATTTTTTATCTTTGAACGTTATTCTGCTTTATTGAAATTTCGTTGAAATTTTACTGCATTATAAGCAACTTTGATAAAACAATTGAGAAAAAATTATGATGGTAAAGCAAAAATAAGGGTTTAATCAATTTTTTTTTAAACGTTTTCATGTTTTTATTGAAATCGCAATGTTTCACCGCGTTATGAGGGATTGTAGTACAGTAATATGTAAAAAATGATGAGAACGAAGATAAAAGTTTGATAAATTTTTTTATAAACGTTTTCCTTGTTTCTGTTGAAATTTTGTTAAAAAGAACTAATTACGAGATAGTTTATGTAGGAACGATAGAATATAGATGTTTTATTTTATCGTTACCGATTATGATAAAATAATACTGACAAGATAGCTATTGTTTCTGAAATGTTTGTACAAATTTTATCCGTGTACGAATTAGGGAATGGTAACGGTTAGATTAGAAAGTTTGAGGAGAAAGAATTTGTCGACAGTCTGGATGGCTTATTGGTACAGCAATCGCATAGTGGGCGGAAGATTCGGGTTCGAATCCTGATCCAATAATCCGATCAACCGGTTCTTTCTCTGCTTGCAATTCTGTCGGACATATTGATGGAAACGTTTTGTACAAATGTAAGTCGATCAAATAAAATCCGAAAAAAAGCGCACATTATAGGAAGGATTCCGAGTAATCTGCCTCAAATAAATGTACCTATAAGCTTCGTAATAAAATAATTATTTTCGCTTCGATCTGAAAACTTCTTTCGCGTTTAAAATAGTGTAATCATTTCTATAAATCGCAGACCTAAAGAATCTAGCGGATTAATAATTATTTGTTACATTTAAACGATGAAACGATGAATTTGTTGAAACGATGAATTCGTTGAAACGCCACTTTCGACACTGTAATTTAACTAGTTCATATTCGATAATATATTTCTTCTTTCTATACGTCTTCTATTTATTTTCTATTTAAAAAAAAAAAAGAAGTATTTAAACAAGAATGCTAACTACAGACGTTGTAAATGTCGCAAAACGATTCCTACCAGAAACGAGCAAATAATAACCATTTCAAAATAACAGTGATGAAAACCCTTTACACCAGGTGTGTCCAACCTGCGACCCTTAGACCTTATTTATGAGGCCCGCAGCGTGTAACAGAAACTGGAATAGCTGAATAAGAATTTTATTAATCGAGCCATCCTAACCATGAATAATCGTACCTTCTTTTAATTCAGTGTTAGAGCGACTAATTACGAATGGTTTCCAGAAGCCAGCGAAATACTTTATTTTACAATCTAAAATATATTTAAATTTATATCTTCCTTTTTAATACACACGTATACTCGTTTCGCTGTGAACAGCTATTTTGAAATCCTCTATTCATCGTATAGATCACAACCGATAAAAAAATATTCAAACTACGCCCTCGATAAATTGTTGTTGACCAACGTGGCCCTTGTTAGCAAAGCGCAATAATTCACGATCGATATACTTATCGATACGTTTATTTTATATTTCTCACTTTTACATCCTTCCACCGAATACGTCCGAATACGAGCTACGAAATAAGAAATTTAGGAAAAAAAAAAGTGGGACTCCGCGTCTAATATAATAAAATAAAAATGGAAACAGGAAATCGATAAAACAGGGACTCCCTTTAACCAATTGCACGATACATCGCGATACCGCGGCAGCTCTGAAGCCGTAAAAAGTTGGACATCCCTGCTTTACACCAAACGTAACAAAATAATAAAAAAAAAAAGAAAAAAAAAGAAAGGAAAAAGGAAAAAAAAAATAATCCACGCTCTTCGCCAAACCAAACCCAGCAGAATATCCTTTCTAAAAGGGTTTCCGATAAGTGTGCCAAGAATTCAATTCTCTAAACCTCTTGCCACCCACCCACCCGCGCCAAACGAAACACCGCGAAAGCCCTGAAGTAGAATTTAGCAAGGTTTCCACGGAAAGCGCAACGGGAAGCCCTCAAAGCGACTCCGCAGATCGCTTAATTAATTCAAAGATAGCAGGTCTCGCGTCGACAGAGATGGAAGGGGATGGGCACGGGGACGGAAACCGCTCGTCTAACGAGCGACAGTGTTTAAACCGTGCGTCGCGTAATTCATAACACGCGACGACACGCGAGACGCTGTGGCGTCGAGCGATAAAGCGTGACGAGGAACACGGGGATGCAGATAAAGTTAATGGGATTTTATCGGACCGCTCCGCGCGATCTTAGCTGGCTGACCAGCCTCAGCTTCCGGTAAAGCGAGAGTGGAAGGGTGGCTCGACCGAAGCAGACGCTCCTGGTGCTCTTCCCGTTTCCAGCAGGACTCAATTAATAAAAGGGCTTTCTGGCCGTCTCCCTGCGTGGCTATCTTTCTTCCCATCCTTCGCTTCGGTGGCCAAGGTCCGCTGGTACACACAGAAAATGGCCGACGCTCGAGTAACGCAGCGCCACGAGGCGTCTCTCCGCTGTGCATAAACCAGCAAGTGTATACAGGGTGATACTGTTTAATCCGATGTTTTATTATTTTTCCAGTAGCCGTACATGTTAGCAATAGCTTTTAACCCTTTGCACTCCGCAGGATTCTTTATCGCCGAAGGAAAGAAGCTTTATTTTGAACGGAAGAAATTATTATTGCTTGCGGAAGTACTTGTTTTTATTCACTTTATAAATATCCTTTTTTTTCAATTTTGTAAATCATCATGGTGCGATATCTTTGGAAATTAAGCAATAGTGGGTCTTGTATAACGCAAAAATACTAACGACGTGCAACAACATGACGCAAAAGTTGAACTAAAATAGTCACATCCATCGTCGCCGTATCTAATTGCTGCGTTAGTCCAAGTAGCGAGCGAGAGTCGTCTTTCGAATTAAAATAACCCCGCGGAGGGTTAAAATTTTCCGAACCCGAGCCATTTAATTATAAGTCATTTTTCTTCCTCCTGGCTCCCTTTGGCGTCTTCCCTTCGTTGTTCCTTTTTCTCCTTATCACCCTGTACGAACCGCGTTTCCACTCCGAGAACACCAAAGGCAGACGGTTCTGTCTGCGCTGTAACGTTCGCGAGCTGGCACGATCGACAACGACACCGTCTCTGCTGGATCAGCCGAGGGCTGTTCCGAGCGAGCAGAGTCGAAACGGAGTTGGGGTAATTGATAGAAGCGCAAGGAGACGCGGATTGTTTACTCGAGGAAGGATTGACCGGGCCAGGCGAAGGCACTCAACCACCCCCGTCGCTCGTTCGTTTCATTCCTCCTGTTGGCCACTCGTTCGGCGTCCTGCAGACTTTGGTTAACGACGATTGGCCAACAGCGCCCTTGCAGCCGATGTCCGGCCACCTAACGCGAGGGTCGTGTAATTAATGCTGCTAATATAGCCCGGATCTGTTGGGCCGCTTTCGACACTCGTCCTCGAGCGGAATGGCGATAAGTGCGTGTGCGTGCAATTTCCAGCCCAACGGGTGGAACGGGAGGACGTTAATTGCATTGGGCGGCCGTTTCCTTGATTTTGATCGAGCGTGGGATGGGTAGGTTGCTTCGGGTTTTGGTAGGGTTTAAGAAGGGATGGTTAGGGGCTGGGATAGTTGGGCGGCCGAGGGGTGTGGACTTGTTGCTTCCTGGTGTTTTGGGGGCGTGGGTGGAGGGTTGAATGGGAGGAACTGGTTTTGTTCGTACGATACTTTAGTTTTGGTAATGTGTCTGGTTTGATTTATCGTGTTGCCACGGTGCTTATGGTATTGTTCGTTATTGGAAGTCTGTTTGAACGAGCGTTAACCCCTTGGGTTACGATTTCTTCAATCTTCGTGCATATTAGGAATAGTTATTCGCGTTTTTGATACTCTGTCAAACGCAAAGTATCGAAACATTACACGTATTTTGTATTCGCTAATTTTCAACATTGTAAATTTGAATTACAGTTAAAGCTAAAATTGAACTTTATCGTAAATATTGTGTGTTTTTATTGTATTTTGTCCAGAATCGGCGCCACGAGTGTGACTCGTCGTTGTAGGGCAAAGGGTTAATACTGGTCTTGTAGAAATAGGTAAATGTAATTTTAAGAAACACTGCTACATATTATATGTGTTATATTATTATCTTAAGTAATAATTGAAATTAAATATAGTAATTAATTAGTAATTTAAATTGAAGGTAATATTATTACCTTTTTGAATAAGAGTGACTTATTAAATATACTGGAAAAGTTGTTTGGTTAATTCTCGAAATATCCTGTGTGGGATAAGTCCAGGATAGTTTGATTATCGGGAGAGACCTGTCACTGTTAACACGTTGACCACCACGCCGAAATCTTATTTTATTAGACGCCACATTGGTAGATAGAAGATTTAATAAAAATGAATCTCTCATTTTTTATCTCCTAGTAAAAATTTTTAATCGTTGATCAGTGCACATTTAATTTCAAAGTATTCTCTAATCACCGATGATGTTCAAAATTTATTAATTATCAATGTATATTCAACTTTTACAATTATAAATATCTGAAGTACTCCGGTCACCGATAACCACCGCGACGGTCAACGTTTTAACGATGTAAAATCAGTTTAGTATGTAAAAAAAAAAAAGTGTAGATATTTTCTTTTAATAACAATAATAATTGAAGACTGGACACAAAGATAGCTAGACATGTAAAAAATAAAAATTTTGAGAAACAATCTGCGGTCACATATGACCACCGTGACGATCAACGTGTTCACATCTCAAAATAAAACAAATAAATTGGCTTATTATTCTCGTACTGATAATTGTCGTAAAGTCGTACACATTAGGTTGTTGGAAATGAAATTATTGGGTTCGAATTATATACATATACAACTTTCAGCGATTATGTTTTTACTAAATACGATACGGTTATTAAATACGATCTTTAACTTTATCACGATCAAGCGAAATGTTCTTAATCGGAGATATAATGTAAATTGTTCAAGATTAAATCTCTGAAATAGTAAGAAGTTAGTTGGTACGACATAAAACGTCGACTCGTAAGAATTTAATCAGAAGAGGTAGAAATTGAATCGCGAATGAAAGACATCAAAGAAGATAGACTGATTCCTTGACAAACTTCTTGGAAATGAAAAAAGATTCCGATTACAAAGAAAATACCAACTCCGGTTCATTATAAAATTCGAGCGACGTCCAAGTGACGTGAATCGTTATTTATTTCTACTACAAAATTAAAACAGAGATCATTTTCATGGTAAGGTAAGATACTTGGACCATTTTTCGGAAAGAATTCATTACAATGTTGGTTTTTTTACATTTCTGTTGTTTCGTGGTTGTTCATGCAAATGCAATCTCTCTCTTTTTTTTTTTAGCAAATACTTAAAGAAACAGAACCCGTATAAAAAATTTTTTTTATCATTAGAGGATTCCAAAAATATATTTTTTATTTTGCATATCTTTTGCATATTAACCCTTTCGCTACGAAGAGCGTACAAATACGCGCGTTTAAAAATAAAGTAATCATCCGATAACAGCATGCATAGACGTTTTCTGTGCCATTATTTATATTTTCATTTAAAATCCTTATAGTGTCGTACCGAGAGCCGATCTCTCGTTATTGTAAACCGACATTGTGTTTAGACGTCGAGTGCGATACGGGACTGAGTCGAGGCACTTAAGACATAGGCCAGATGGTGGGCCATAAAATTTGGAAAATTCCCATCTCCGGCGAAAACTGTGCCTGCAGTCAGTCACAGCAGAAACACAGTACAGTATACACGCTTTCCTTTTATCCTAGTTTTATATATTTCCGACCGCTCCGCCTTTAGCTTAGTTTAAAGATTCCTACATAATGATCAAACAATATACTTAAATTTTGCTACGTACATTTTATTGTGACAAAAACTGTACCGATCGGCATACCAAGAACTCTTTCAACTCTGAGAGCACCGAAAGAGTTAACAGTAACCGGTCTCTCCCAATGGTCGAACTATCCCAAACTTATCCCATATGAACTACTACATGCGTTATTGTTTCAAAAACTCCACCCCTCGATTATTCCATAAGAGACCCAATAAGTAATTCCTGCAGTAATTCCGTTCATAACGAATCCACAAGCCTTGCTCGCAACGTTAACCGTGCTCCAGTAAAGTTTCCATCGCGATGCAATTACAAACACAGCCGGCTATCATCGAGTATCGCTTATTAACGAGTCGACTGACGGCAGCTCCGTAAATTACCAACATCAGTCGCCTCGATGGCTCGCTTTACGCGTGTTTCGCGGAAAGGTGGAACGTCGATTCGCTGCGATCGACTGTTCGCCTCGACCCGCGATCGATCGGTCCCCGCTCTCTGTTCACTGACCTCCGTCCATCGAACCTCCGCAACTTTTATGCGTATCGAAATGAAGGAATCGATCGAGGCAGAAGGGTCGAAGAGGGTGGAAATTCAAGGCGTCGATGGAAAATCGCCAAAGTTCTCGCCAACGAAGGATTTATAGGCGTGATTCGTTTTGGACTGGCAACGAAGGGTTGCGGCGCGGATGAGCATTTTTTTCGGGTCAAAGTTGATGGATTCAAGATGGAGGGGATGATATGTTCGAATGGATGCTACGTTACTACATTTTCGAGCAGTAGGCCAATTTTTTGCTCATCGAGTAAGTTTAACTTAATTTTTCAATTTATCCCGAGTTACTCGCACAAGCGCGGCACGGAGACAACGCTCTCGATGGCGGCCGCCCGCCTTTCTCGCTCTCTAATTGGTCAGTGTTTCTTGTCAATAACTCGTTAACAAAGCCGAATAAGACATTTTCGCAAAGGAAAAAGTTGCTTAGAATCGTCTCAGAAATCGCTCCTTAACTCTTTGCACAGGATTTCAGATAATAAAATAGACGCATGTTGGATAGAAATTTTATTGCGTTTCAAATGAAACAAAATTGGTATATTTTTACTAATGAAGGTCGACTTTGACGAGTCGTGATTACAACTTCGAGCCAAACACGAACATCACGAGTGAGACTCGTGGTCATAATTTCGGATCGAACATAAATATTGTGAATGAGATTCGTGCTCACAATTTCGGGTCGAAGATAAATATTACCGCGGGACTCGTGGTATCAAATTTATAGAAAACGACTAATGAAAATAAGAGCTAAGATCTGAACAATCTTGGCAACAGCGTTTGGCGAGCGTCGACCGCTACACTTTTGTCCTAGATTTTGCCTAAATGGTACTGCAAGGGGTTAAAGGGACTTACAGACCTTTTGGGACACCCTGATAAAAATCGATCAAATTTACTTTCAATCAAAAAGAATATGCTTTATATTATAAAATTAGAAGGAATGAAGCAAAATGGAATATCGAGTCCAGCTCAACATAGAAGTGCAAAGGGTTAACACTCTGATGGTCACATATTTTCCGCATCGCGGTTAAGTTAGCGTCGGCCATATTTACGCAATCGTTCGTACCATAGTCAACAGTCACAATACAATTAATAAAAAAAAATCTCTAACCGTAGTTAACACATTTTAGGCGGGTACGGGTATTTGTACCCATTCCGTGAAGTGTCGGCTACAGGCGGGTATTAATATCCGTTCCGAAACACTTACGTTAACACGTTGACCGCCACGCCGAAATCACATGTTTTGCTGAGGACGCCGTGGCTCAGGATGTCACACTGGTAAATAGAAGATCCGACAAAAATTAATTTCATTTTTGATCTTCTAATAAAAATGTTTAATCGTTCAATTGTTCCACTTGGTCTAGTCATATAATTCGACCCGCTACGCAGTCAAGTTACGCTCCTGAGAGCACCCGCCTAAAATGTGTTAATTTACAAAATTGCAGCGAAAAATTACGAACGGGTCATTTTGACCACTTGGATAGTTCCAGGTAGCTGTTGATAAGGTCCAAGCACTTAATCTTCCCGTCCACCTGAGTCGTCGTGCGACAAACGCGCGCGAGCTCGCTTACGTACACTACCGCGTCGAGCAATATATCTCTTACGGAACACAAATCGCAAACCTCTGCTCTAAATCCCTATCAACATCAACTCGCACAATTCCGAACCCAACAAGAAACACCGTCGAAACGACAATTCGAGGCATTTGAATTCGAACGATGCTTTACAGCGTTGCATTATCAAGAAACGATTGACCCTCCGCTCAACAACCCTATTCCATTCCGCCCTCTCTATGGTTCGCTGTAGAGGAAAGAAAAGGAAAAAAAAAAAAGAAACAAAAAAATACGGCTGTCGTTGGAAGTAGCGATCGGTTGTCATCACGACTTCAACCGGCGCATTAATAAACCAGCGTGTATGGAACAGCATGGTCCGCGACAATCGAGCCACGAGTCGACGCGGCTGGCCTGCCACCGCTCAATTCTCGAAGGGAGAATTTACCCTCTTCTTAACCCTCCGCTATTACGGTACATGTTTAGGATACGGTCGAGTTTGCGAGACTCTCAGGGCTCGAGCTCACTTTACCGCGTAATAGGTGTTAAGCATAAAAACAACGGGGTCTTTGGGTTTATATGGGGTGGTTCCGAAGTTTATGGTGGAAAAGTTGTGGCAAGCACGCTTTGTTTTAAACTTGATAAATTGGTTTATGTAGATTTCTTTTTCTTTTCTTTCTTTTTTTTTTTTTTTTCTTTTTTTTCGAACAGGGGCGAGAGGTGAGTCGTGAGTTATAGAACTGTGGTACGTGTCAGTGTATCGTGTGGCATGAATATTGTAATTTATTGTTTCTTACCAGCGGGAGTAGTGAGTTGGGGTGGTATTTGAATTTTTTATCGGCGATTTTTGTTTTATTGTTGGGAAGACCAAGGTGAATCGGATCAAAATAAGCATTCAGTGAAGAGAAAGATTTTTAAGTTTGAAAGAATTTTTTATTATCGATGTTCAAATTATATGGGTATTAATTATGAATTTGAAATAGGAAGTTAAGTTTCTAAATTTTGATTGCTACTTTTTTTCATTATCGAAAGAAAATGTTCCGATTCGCCTCGGTCGATCCTATAATGGTTGTGAATTGTTATGAATGGTTTTCCTAGTCTGTGCGAATTGGTTTTCTATTTAAATTCGTTAACAATAATTATACACATATATAATTCCTTTAATTTTCACCATCATTCAACTACTCGCATCTCGAATACTATTACTATATTTATAAAAAAAAATTCCCGAACATATACCGTTGGAAATTTATAGAATTTCTACAAGAAATTATAGAAATAATATTCAGTATTTAAATATTTCAGTTTTTCAGCTGCTTTCACTTGCATACCGAATATTATAAATGTTAACCCTTTCCCACTCGAATTTTTTTTTCATTCGTATTACCAGCAACTCGAAGCAGTTTCAGTGAAAAAATCATATTTATATATACGTAAATGATGCGCGCATTCAAAGGAAAGACATCATTGTATGTTATTATTTTTTTTTAATTGCTTATAGATTCAAATGTTGTGTTATTTGTCAGCAAAAGTGATTTGTCTTTGTCCTTATGGTACGAACTAAATATTATTTGCATTGTCTCCATAGCGGAGCCCTCGAGTTTGAAGACTTTTAAATGGCACCGCTCCAGAGCCCTCGAGTTTGAAGACAAATTTTAAATGGCTCCGCTCCGGAGCCCTCGAGTGCAAAGGGTTAATATTGTGAGACCAAGAAAAAAATGAGAAAACACTTCGAAAATCAAAATTGAGAAAAGGATGCAGGAACAATGGCGGATCTAGCGGAAACGCGGCGGTCTGCCCCTGCTGCGTGACGCAGGGTCAAAGTTCTCTGCCTCGAACATCAAACAGCAACGCGGGATTACCTCGTGTTTCTCGTCTCCCTTTGCGTGCACATGTCACCCATCGAGCTCGAGTCATGAATGCGGGCGTACGCCACGCATTTGCCCTCTGTTCCACGCGCCGTTCGTTTATGTCTCGCGCAGCCATCCCTCTGCGCGGATTCTTCAGACGAGGGGGTCGCTCGCGGACATCGGGCAATGAGGACGCGGAAAATGTAAATTACGCGCTCGCTTATGCGCGAGAGATTGAGTATCACGATGGTGTAAATGAAAAAAATATCGTGTATGCTATTCTTATCGATTCGTGAAACTGGTTTTGTGAAGATTGTAATGTACTTCGTGAAATAACAATTATTTGAAGTTTTCTTTTTATAGCATTTACGCGCAATATTTTTTACTCTCGTCTGAAAATATTTAGGGAACGAGGAAACTGAGAGGAGATAACAAGAGGAAAGTTTTAGAGCACTTACTTTTGCGTGTAACAGTCGCGACGTGGTTTTGACCTGTGATTATTAAACGAGAGTTACTGTATAGTAAAAAATATTGTTCCAAATTGATTTCTGAAATGAAATTATGCGTTTCCAAGGATATTAACGCATTTAGATTCTTTTTTTACAGTATTTTTGTGATATTTTTTTATTATTTTTTCAGTGTTTTTGCTTTATTCGATCATTACCAATATAAAACAAATAGATTATAATTAAACAAAAAAAATTGATCATTCTTTTCTAACCTTAAAAAAAAAAAAAA
>SMSQ01003428.1:18591-32150 GCA_019453375.1 Ctenoplectra terminalis | reverse complement strand
AAAAAAAAAAAAACATACAATATATTTTCTTCGACTTGAAGATATAAGCAAATAAAAACTACCTCATCATTCGTACTCACTATGACAGCATCAAAATTTCAGTAATCATTACCAAAAATTAATTTTCATCTACGAAACCATTATGTCACGGCAATTTAATTTCCTGTGCAAATTTACGTAACACTGAAGAACCAAACACACTCGACACTGCAACGCAGCGAGTCCGACAAATAACTCAAAAGAATTCGACGAGCAATTAACCTCGAGAAGCAACGGAATCTCTTTCAATATCCTTTCCATCTCGAGATCATTATTCTAATAATGAAAAAAAAAACAAGCAGATGAATTGAAGAAGCAATCGCAGGAGAACCGAGAAAAGGGATAAAGAAGAGGAAAAAAAAAAAAAAAAAAAAGATGTGAGGTCTCGACGTAAGATACATCGACGACTCGCTGTAGGAAATGTTGGGACTTCTATTCCGAAAGGTAAAGCTATACTCCACATCAAAGAACACGAGAGGCATCTTGACTTGCCACGGTACTCCTCACAGATCCATCGAGACTGACGGAAAAGCTTCGCAATTAACGACAGATTTGTTCAACAATATACCGCTAGTTGTAAAGAAGATCAAAGACGTTGCTGTGCAACGTTTTTAACCCTGCGTGTCCTCCTCGGGTTCATGTGACCTGAAATGAAGTCTACTTTCGCATAAATACCATGCTTTTAAATATTTTCTTATCAGCTTTAGGGTACAGTGGTATCTAGATTTACGAATTCAATTCGTTTCTGTTGATGATTCGCGTCACGAAATATATTATAAATATATATAAATAATTGTCTATTTTACTCTTGGGAGAAACTAACAGTCTGCGGATTTAAAAGTTGTGGAAAAAATAAAAATTGCATTTGTGTACCGTTATTAGTTTTTTGTTTGGGAAACCTTTGGTTTTACACGGTTTGCATAAAAATCGTATTCTAGTAAATAAAAAAAATTGCATTAAATTAGAAAAGCGTCACGGTTCGTAGCTCGAGGATAAGTTCGTCTCTGGAGACCAGCATGGTGTATGAAAAAAGTTTATATCTCGAAAAGTTCGTACGTCGACTGGTTCGTAAGTCGAGGTACCACTGTATTTAGTTTTTGAGTTTACTTCGTTAATTGTTGTAAAGTCAAGTGGTCGAAAAAAAAAAAATAGAGAACGTACTGAGAAACATTTAGTTGAGAGTTTTAACCCTGGAACTACCAATGTGGTAAAAAATAACCAATTTTAAATTTCTTATAGAATATTTAGAAATTAACCGAGGTACATTTTTGCAGATTTTTCATGATTTTCAAAACAGGACAGCAGGGATTGACGAAACTCATTATTTTTTTGGAAATTTTAACAGCATTCTGTTTTATTATTTTAATAAAATAGTAGAAAATTAAATATTTTAAATTAAATAATATTTAACAAATTAAAATATTATTTTAGTAGCATTCTGTATAAAATAGTAAAAAATTAAATATTCTAAATTAATTAATATTTTAATTTTTAATTCTTATTTTTAAATATTAATATTCATTAATATTTATCTTAATCATTAATATTATTTATATATTTTATTAATATATAATTTTATACTTTGCGAATAAAATAATTGATTATCTAACTTACGCTTTATCTAATTATATTCATAAAAATATTAAATTGTACAAAAATCTGTAGTTTAGTAATGTACATATCTTAACACCAGCTACTATATAATTTAAACAAAATGTCTAAAATAATATCTGAGGAATATTATTGAAACAATTAAAATTATCACAAATTTGAATTCGTTTCCTTCTTTCCATCCATTATCTTTATTCTCATTTATCTTCAAAGTCCTTAACCATTTTTTTAAAACGATAAATACTATTATTTTGAATACAAACGACTTAAAAAAGACAAATAAAACTGTTAATAATTACTCAGAAATGCATAGCCTTTTTACATTAATTCTTTCACTTCATTTTACATCTTCATTAATTATACAATATCCATATTGTACTACAAAATTTCTATTCACAATTATTTATTAAAACAGGTGTCCTCAAAAGCAAAATCGCTACGGAAAATAAACAAACCACGCGTGAACCAAACCAACGAATTAAAAGACTCGAAAGACATTACCGGAAACGAAATTCTGTCGCAGTTAACTGGATTTCAAGGATACAAATTACAAGCAGCTATCGACTTTATTTTCAATCAAAAATTATTGCCCATAAAATTATTCAACGACATCTTAAGAACTCGTTTCGCAAAATACGCAAGTGTGAACAAACCGCTCAATTTTGCCGTTGACCGCCATTTCGATTCGATTAACTCGATCAAGAGACAGATTATTCCACTGGAATCACAATTCTCTAATTACACTTTATATCAGAAGCTTCCCATTCACCTAAAACGATTGAACCAAGCGCGTGCAATTAACTACGCGAAAAGGAAATCTTCCTTCAAACTTGTCAAAAGGGGCTCCAAAGCGAACAAACGGTCCACGGAATCTGATAGTCAAAAATCAACTACAAAATCTTCAACGGAATCGACAGAAGCTTGCAACGATAATCAGGAACATCCTAAACAAGAATATTCAAAAACATCTGATCATTCCTCCGAGCAAGCTTCGAAAAACGACTGCGAAAATAACCCGCAGGATTCGAACGCTGAATATTTTCGCTCGATACAAGAAAGAACTCCGTCATATTGCAACAAACCTGAGCGATACTCCAATCGACAAATGGAAACAGAATGTTCCGACGAAAGTAAAAGATCAACAGAATGTAATTCCAACGAGAATGTAATTCCCAGTTCGAAAGAGCAACGCGATTCCCAAAAGACAGAACCCGATCAAATAAGATGCGATCCAGCCGTTCCTGCGTACGATCGAGATAATAAAAAGTTACCCGCCGATCGCGCAGCGTTCGATACCGACGATAAATACCGGCCTTCCAAGATGGAGAAAATTATGTCTTACGTCCGAAAACATAGCTGCGACGCGTTCAGAATGAGTCGAATTGTGAGATCGGAAAAAACGAGACACTTTAAATCTTCCAAGGGAGACTGTACCGCGTCGAAACGTTCTGATTTATCGAATCTTCCGCAAGAAACGAAAGTGTACCCTGACCCACCACCCCCAAAATCTGTTCACTGGTCTGAGAAACGTGACGCGAAACAGCGATATAAAGAACGTTGCTCACCGAGCGTTTCTTCTCCCATGGTGTTCGTTCCTTACGAAGAATCGGGCAAAGAAAAAGCAAAACGCGAAGCGCCTCGAAGTTCGAAACCTTCGTGCGCGGACTCGTCTTCGTGTGCGAAACCTCTGACGAACTGTCAATCCAGCTGTGACTCTCGTAAATTTTCGTCAAAAATTTGTATGCCGAAACGTGGTAAGGTTCCACGTCCAGCTTCAAATTCAAAATACGCCGTCTCTTTGGAGGAGAGCGATGAAAAATGTTCCCGGTCTCCTTCTGCCTCGACGAACGGAGCAAGCTCGTCCGCGAAGTCGGAGAAATCGTTCGAAACGGAAGATGCGAGCGATTCCAAGCTTAACGTGGCCTGTACGAAGTATCGTTTGAGTAAATGTCCTCGGATGAAGGAAACTACGAGAAATCAGGACCGTGCGTTGCCTGAAATTAATGTGGAACCGTTAGACGCGCCGCGGGAAAAATATTTGCCTCCGCGGAGGAAGAGGAGATCTTACAGGGCAAGCGGCGAATGGAAGAAGCAGAAGTACGAAGTTCGATTGAAAATTTTTAAGTCGCCGAACAGTTTGGACCCGTGTCTTCCTGTGGTAACGGAAGTTAAACGGAGCGACCGTTCTTTCGTGGAAGAAACGAAGAAACCGAGGCTGAGCCCGGTGCATCGTGAGATTTCGGAGTTCTTGAAGAACTCGTGTCCTCCTAAATATTGTGCCAACGTTGATATCGAGAGGACTAAAAAGCGTATAATGGAAGCCGAAGAAGGCAAACGGAAAAAAAAGATACGACCAAAGACCTGTCCTCGTGATTCCTAAATCGTCGGTTTTCTTGCGTGCTGTAACTGTTTCTTTTGTTTTGGAAAAAATATACCATTTGTTCATCGAATTAACTGAATTTTTATTTTGAACGTAATTGTTATTATAGGTTAAATTAGAAGAATTTAGTGATAAGCAGACTGTTGAAATTTGTGCGACCGTATATTTTATAGAGAAGGACTAAAGAACTGGACGATTCGTTATTAGATCGTACTAAAATTTTGTTTTCTTTTTATTTTACATTTTGTATATAAAGACCATTGAATCTTTTTTTACGAAGGAGCATATTTTTAAGTTCTATATACTCTCGATTATTCCCTGTAATTATCTTTGGATTTGGCACGCTGTTTTTATTTGCAATTATGTTATATTAAGGTACTAACTTTTCTCTAATGATTGACGTAAAAATTTGAAAATAAAAATAAATTCATATCTTTTCCCTGCGGTCTTCTTCACATCTAATTATTTATTTCTATATTAATTTTCCTATATATATATATTTCATATATGAATATATTATGAATATATATTTCCTATATATGAAGGAACAAAGAAAGCGTGCGTAAGTGTGTAGACNAGGGCTAGTTCAATGAGATGGTGTTTCAGATTGATGTCTGAAGAAGTCGACGNAGACAGGGGCAGGGGGTGTGAGGAAGAAAGCGATGACGACGGACGATCGAGGAAATTGCGAAGAAAAGGGCGAAAATTAATCTGGGATGCGATCGCTAAGCGAGAAGATAAAAAAGCGAGACCACGTCATTTTGTATCATTTGTTTTTATATTACGTTTGTTCTATTAAACCTTATTTTTCGGCAAAATACGCATTCCGAGTCATTTCGGTGACCCATCCTACTTTCAATCCTACAAACATGTAGTGATTTTAACCCTCTATAGGACCGTGTGACTTGAAAATTACAAACTGATGTATTTATATTTAAAAAAATTAATTTTGGTTATTTATCACTGCACTATTCAATTTGATTACTGTATTACTGTAGCGACACCACGATCCATCTATAGTAATTATTAGTTAAAACATTTTCAAATCAAAGTGAAAAACTGTAATCGATACATTCAATCCTACATATATATTAATTAAGACACCTACCACTCTCATTAACCTTCTATTTTATATTCCTCTTAACCCTCTATGATACCTTGTGACTTAAGAGTTACATACTCGTGTATTTATATTTAAAAAAATTTATTTCATTTAGTTGTCACTGTACTATTAAATTTTGTTACTGTATTACTGCAGTGGTACCGCAATCCATCTATAGCAATTATTACTTTAAAAATTTTGCAATCAAAGTAAGATACTGTAATCGATGATAGTTCCTTTCTCCGATAAACAAATAAAATTCGGACTATAAAGGGTTAAAATAAATAATTAGAATTCCAACGATAATAATCAATCGCTGTATAGAGCGAAGCATCGAGTTCTGCATATTTTTAGCACATTATACAGCAAACAAAACACGTAATTCTGAAACCTGTCTCATAAATCACTATTATTAAAAACTGATAAAATAAGCCTGATACTTTCCCTTCTAACCCAAAACAACAACGCGCGAAAGAAAATCCG
This sequence comes from Ctenoplectra terminalis, assembly GCA_019453375.1. Lineage (NCBI taxonomy): Eukaryota > Metazoa > Arthropoda > Insecta > Hymenoptera > Apidae > Ctenoplectra > Ctenoplectra terminalis. The sequence continues at coordinate 26,535 of SMSQ01003428.1, read as the reverse complement.
CAGAATGTAAACTATGCTCTTAGAACCAAGAAATACTCGGCATAAAAAAAAAATTCAGTGCAAGTTGTTACACCAGAAAGAAACAGTAAGAAGCTTGCTCGCACCAGCTGTTGCCAACTTTTCACATTCATCATTACGCTCAACCATATATCTTTGCTTTCGTGTCTCATGCCTCGGAACAAACTTGAACATCAAATAATCTTGCTCTACGAGCAGCGTAAATTTTTCTTCTCGCCGATCCAAAAATGACGAATCCCCTGTTCGTAACTCCTTGGATTCGAACCGTGCTCCTACGTATGGGACATCGGTACTCGAATATTCCTTATGTTATTCGATGACGAACCGCGTTCGGTCGACGTTATTTGCAACGGCACTTTGAAGCGGGATGATATTCCATCGATTCGATTCCGTGCATGCTCGATTGTAAAGGGAGAAATTTGATATTGTTTCACTGGCGGGTAAAATTGGTTTCGGGGGAGGGCTTTAACCCTTTCGAAACGGTGGCCTTGCTCGCGAATACGCTACCACGGTACGGGGCAATCTTAACGCTTAACCGTCCGTCTCTTTCGGAGCAAAATTTAAGCGTACGGTTGGCAAAATTATGTGTATTTTGGAAGCTGTACTTTTTCTGGGAAAATTAATGCATTTCTCGTAAAAGACGTTGTCTTTGGAAAAAGTTTTCAGGGAATGCGAAGAAACCATGGAAGTTACAAAATGTATCGTATTTGCGAAGAAAAAAATTGATTTCGATACGTTAATTATTATACGAAACGTGAATTTGTTCTCAAGCTAATTTGTTGTTTGAAAATTTTAGTAAAATCAAGCGAATGAAGTTTTTATTAATATGATCTCNAAGCTTGCTCGCACCAGCTGTTGCCAACTTTTCACATTCATCATTACGCTCAACCATATATCTTTGCTTTCGTGTCTCATGCCTCGGAACAAACTTGAACATCAAATAATCTTGCTCTACGAGCAGCGTAAATTTTTCTTCTCGCCGATCCAAAAATGACGAATCCCCTGTTCGTAACTCCTTGGATTCGAACCGTGCTCCTACGTATGGGACATCGGTACTCGAATATTCCTTATGTTATTCGATGACGAACCGCGTTCGGTCGACGTTATTTGCAACGGCACTTTGAAGCGGGATGATATTCCATCGATTCGATTCCGTGCATGCTCGATTGTAAAGGGAGAAATTTGATATTGTTTCACTGGCGGGTAAAATTGGTTTCGGGGGAGGGCTTTAACCCTTTCGAAACGGTGGCCTTGCTCGCAAATACGCTGCCACGGTACGGGGCAATCTTAACGCTTAACCGTCCGTCTCTTTCGGAGCAAAATTTAAGCGTACGGTTGGCAAAATTATGTGTATTTTGGAAGCTGTACTTTTTCTGGGAAAATTAATGCATTTCTCGTAAAAGACGTTGTCTTTGGAAAAAGTTTTCAGGGAATGCGAAGAAACCATGGAAGTTACAAAATGTATCGTATTTGCGAAGAAAAAAATTGATTTCGATACGTTAATTATTATACGAAACGTGAATTTGTTCTCAAGCTAATTTGTTGTTTGAAAATTTTAGTAAAATCAAGCGAATGAAGTTTTTATTAATATGATCTCGCAGAGTATCAACAACAAAATATATCTTTTGATGAAAAGATGGTCCTCTTAAATGCATGATTTAACCACTTTGTTTAAAAAAAAAATGTTTTGTATGTCAGAAAGTTTGTAAATAAACAGGCCAAAATAATGAAAAAAAATTATTTACTTGTTATACATGTACAAAAGAACAAAAAGGGTTTGTACCCTGCAGGGTACGTCGTGCATTTATGGACTGTCGAATTTTTATTTCATATGGAAAATTAGAAAGCAGTTTTTCTCTTTATTACAACATAAATAAGCTTTGTATTTTCCACAAAAAGAATAGGGCTTCCCCGTGCAATGCGGGTATTTGCACCGTCCCCGAGCTTCAAGTTGGGTGTAACCCGAAATGAGGCAAATGGATGAGATAGTCGAGTAAAATGATGTAAAAATTCAGTATTAGCGGGATAAATGCCTCAAACCCGTAGCGATATGGTAGCTGAGGCATTAACCATTGAATATAGTGTATTTATGGTTAGAATAGATTTATGGTTACGAGTGAGACTGAACCGGGTATGTTTGGAAAAATGAGTGACCGTGGACGAAAGTCTTGGGTGGCCGAAAGAGTATTAGCGAAGAGTGTCTGGATTATATCTAGGTTTGGGACCGAGAAACTGGGCCGTGAGAATGAAGTATACGTGACTGCGCGATTGGAAGAAATGGATACGAAGATTTTGGGTGCGAGTGGAAAAGGATGTGTAAGAAGAAGATAGAGCGACCGAGGGTGGATGTACTTAACCCTTTGCCCTATAACCACGAGTCACACTCGTGGCGCCGATTCTGGATAAAATACAATAAAAACGCGCAATATTTATGATAAAGTTCAATTTTAGCTTTAACGGTAATTTAAATTTACAATTTTGAAAATTAGCAAATACAAAATACGTGTAATATTTCGATACTTTGTGTTTGACAGAGTGTCAAAGTCGCGAATAAGTATTGCTAATATGTACGAAGATTGAAGAAATCGTAAGCCAAGGGGTTAAGTGCGTGAATGTTCGGGGCGCGAGGCATTATTGTATGATCATTGCGAGGGAAGAGAGTGGCGATTAATAGTAATATTATTAATAGTAATATTAACTTTTAATTCTTTTTAATAAACCAAGTAACCCCCGCGCCAATGCTTGATCATTTCTGACAACCCTTCCAAATATTGTAGTGTCCAGTGTCTGTTGTCTATCTATTCCGTTCCTTTCCTACCTCTCTCTTTTCCGCTTACAATAGTTATATAAAAATCAGCAAAATGTCTCTATTTCTTTTTTATAACTGTCTATATACACAGTGTTTTGTAGTCAATACCTTGTGAGGCCCATTATGCATTTAATGGTCAAAACTTGGCAAAATCTATAACGTTTCCATCTTCGCCTCCATTTTCGTAACAATCCTCGAGAAAACGAAACTTTCAGTTGCTCGCACACTTGTTCGTTGACAAAACACTCTCACACCGGATACATATTTATCTTAACGATAAAGCAAGTTTCTGAACATTAAGCTTCTTTAGCTCGAACAACTCCATTTGGTTTCAACAAAATTTACAGGTCTTTAGGATTAATTACTCGTCCGCTTTAACCGCGGAACGGAGCGGAGCGAATCTCGATAAATATTATTTCAACAACCAGAGATACAGAGGCTCGTGTATCATCGCGAAGCACATTGTTTGCTGAGAACGGCCGACACGTAAAAGGCAAATTGTGTCCCGCATAAAGCCGCGAGCCCGCAATTCAGGAACGACGTCGCGTATTAAAATTCGTTTGTAGCTGGTACATTAAGCGGAAATCTAGGAGAAGGTTACGCGATTACCAGACAGAGACATTAATATGGAATTGTTCTTTGTTGCAGATAGTCGACGACTGGTACCACATGGTGCACGCGTCAGTGGTGAAAAGGTCAGCGGAACCGCATTTCGGGGTACACCAGGGACTAATGCAAGACCGCAGAGTGCGTCGGGCGGAGCAGCAACGAGTGAAATCACGAACGAAACGAGATCTGATAATCAAACGCGGCCCGTCCAACCTGAGAACCGTTCTCAACGACGAGATGTGGCCTCAGATGTGGTACTTGGTTAGTTGAGTTTCATTTTTCTCGGCCGAACGTGCACGGGAAATCTGATCGATCTTTTATTGGTAGCAGTGGAGTTAAAATATCAGGTCATTCCACGAGCAATGTTCTTTCTTGGTGCTAATTTTCTGCGCGAAATAGAAGATCCTTTGCGATCTTACGTCGAGCCAGACTCCAGATTTTATTCTGTTTTATCTTTATTTTTGGGATATGAAACGTATTCTTTTATATTAAAATTTAATTTAATGGATAATTTTCTACGTAGATATCTTGTTGGTTGTGGAAATATTTTTAAAAGTAGATTATTGAAGATGAACTAGTTGGGCTAATGTGTAGAACGTAGCTCGGACCACGAAGTGTTAACCCATTTGCATCGCGAAGCGGAATATTCCGAGAGTTGTATCTTCTCTGTATCATTAAACGCGGAATAATCGGCTGGCATCGACATCGTACCGTACCGTTGAATAAAAATATTTGCACTAACAATTTTATATTTATTAATACAGGGTGGTCCACGCTACGCGTGCACCGTTGTAACTTCCAAAATATGCGTTGCACGAAAGAATGTTATATAGGAAAGTTACGTGGTTTAAAAGGATACACTATGTAGTGCGTTAATTTGTTTTATAGGTAGAGGCGAGAGACTTTGTTTCTTTAAATGGAATACTATATTTTTTGTACCAAAATATGGAAGAATGTCGAATTGTGAGTAAAAAAGGCCTTGATTAACCTTAAACCTAATAACCAACGAGTAATTTCAATTTATTCGTCGCGTCAATATCTCGCTGTTCTGCGGAAATCTGTGATAAGTTGAATCTCTAACTAGATATTACGCGAAGAAAATTTTCAGCGAATAAAGTGAAATTACTCGTTGGTTATTAGGTTTAGGGCTAATCAAGGCCAACACTTTTTTACTCACAATTCGACATTCTTCCATATTTTGGTATCAAAAATATAGTNAGATTTTATTCTGTTTTATCTTTATTTTTGGGATATGAAACGTATTCTTTTATATTAAAATTTAATTTAATGGATAATTTTCTACGTAGATATCTTGTTGGTTGTGGAAATATTTTTAAAAGTAGATTATTGAAGATGAACTAGTTGGGCTAATGTGTAGAACGTAGCTCGGACCACGAAGTGTTAACCCATTTGCATCGCGAAGCGGAATATTCCGAGAGTTGTATCTTCTCTGTATCATTAAACGCGGAATAATCGGCTGGCATCGACATCGTACCGTACCGTTGAATAAAAATATTTGCACTAACAATTTTATATTTATTAATACAGGGTGGTCCACGCTACGCGTGCACCGTTGTAACTTCCAAAATATGCGTTGCACGAAAGAATGTTATATAGGAAAGTTACGTGGTTTAAAAGCATACACTATGTAGTGCGTTAATTTTTTTTTATAGGTAGAGGCAAGAGACTTTGTTTCTTTAAATGGAATACTATATTTTTTGTACCAAAATATGGAAGAATGTCGAATTGTGAGTAAAAAAGGCCTTGATTAACCCTAAACCTAATAACCAACGAGTAATTTCACTTTATTCGTCGCGTCAATATCTCGCTGTCCTGCGGAAATCTGTGATAAGTTGAATCTCTAACTAGATATTACGCGAAGAAAATTTTCAGCGAATAAAGTGAAATTACTCGTTGGTTATTAGGTTTAGGGCTAATCAAGGCCAACACTTTTTTACTCACAATTCGACATTCTTCCATATTTTGGTATCAAAAATATAGTATTCCATTTAAAAAAACAAAATTCACCTTCGAATCTCCGAAATGCTTCCACCTATAAAAGAAATTAACGCACTACATAGCGTACCCTTTTAAACCATGTAACTTTTCTATACAACATTCTTCCGTGCACATTTTGATCGTTTATCTGATAAATTTTAGGGATATACAGTACCGGACAAATGATGTTTCTGAATATACTTAAATGATTCGGTATATTAATNGTACGAGGAGCCGCTCCGAAAATGTACACATAGCGCGTGGTCAGTCCTCTTTTGTATGAAGATTTTTCTAGGCGTTAAATAAGAATTCTGTTTAATAAAATNATAACGTATAATTACCGCACCCTCGGCGAAAATAAATTCCGACCAGACTCGCGTCTCAAATAAATACGACCGCTAAGGGTTAAAACATTATTATTGATCATTCGTTTCAGAACAGGGGGAAGGGATTAGATATGAACGTGCAAGAAGCCTGGGCCGAAGGAATTACCGGACGCGGCATCGTGGTCACGATCCTCGATGACGGATTGGAGAAAAATCATCCAGATCTCTATAAAAATTACGTAAGTCTTTCTATTTACCGTTGAACTAGTTCCTGAGTTAATAAAGGAGACAGATTGAAAGAATCATTGTATTGAAACATCAATTTAATCCCTTGCCTTACGATTTCTTTCGGTATTCGTATACGTTAGTAATAAGTATTCACTGGTTTAATACTTTGTCAAATCCAAAATATTGAAATATTATAGATAATTTATATTTGCTAATCCTCAATCTTATAAATTGAAATTCCAGTTAACTCTTTGCGGCACAAGATTTCTGATAATAAAATAGACCCATGTTGCATAGAAATTTTGTTGCGTTTTAAATGAAACACAATTGATATATTTTTACTAATGAAGAAATCACATGTAAAAACGTAAAAAAATAATAATTTAATTGAATTGGTTGTTATAGGGTGGGACTCATGACCTCACATGGGTTCATGAATGGTACTTATTAACCCTTTCCGTACGAGCGCCCGATATATCTGGCATTCACCTGATGACCTGGTGTTACTTATATAATTAATACAATTTTATATAAATATCTTTTAATATTAAAACTATAAACGGCGCCTGTTAGAAGAAACATTANATTAATACAATTTTATATAAATATCTTTTAATATTAAAACTATAAACGACGCCTGTTAGAAGAAACATTATTTTATTAAACAGAGTTCTTATTTAACGCCTAGGAAAATCTTCATACAAAAGAGAACTGACCACGCGCTATGTGTACATTTTCGGAGCGGCGCCTCGTACAGCGGGAGTGTCATGGCGGACAGAGCACTCGTACCGAAAGGGTTGAAGCACATCCTTTTCCCTAAGTCGAAGTGAGACTAAAAATGTCCCATTATGCATTACGGTGCATCAAAAAGGTGGGACACTTTTAATCCCAGGGTGCCCCAAAGAGTTAAAGTTGAGATTAAACTTTATTAAAAATATAGTGTGTTTTTATTATATTCGAACCATAATCTGCGCCACGAGTGCGACACGTGATTGTAAGGCAAAGGGTTAATCCTTCTATTGTGTTCATAAAAACTCGCACTAATTGTGTAACAATTACGACTGTCTATCGTTTCGACAAATTGAATAAAAAATAAATTCTCGCATTCCACGAAATACAGACAGAAATGAAATAAAGTGAAGAAATTTAATTTGGATAATGTTAAAATTAAAAAAAGGTCGCACAGAACCGAGTAGAATAAGAAAGTTAAGAGGACGCTCTAATCTAACTGTTAATTCCATCGAATCACGCTATAAAACGTTGGAATCTTTTTCACTTGATCGAAATTAAAACAAACACAGTGTCGCGAAGGGTGGACCAGTTCCTCGACAATTTATGAGGATCCGTTCCAATTTACACAAAGATCGACAGTTTCTGTGAAGCAAACAGAGTAGACAGGGCAACTCGGCGAAATGCACAGGGTAGATGAATGTCGGAACGGTGCCAAAAACTGTACCGGTATTCGGAAACTCTCGTGAAAGGTCCGACATACTAAACGTCTAATTCCGACTAGTTGCCGCGGGTAACGTCCATGCACGAGAAATTATCGTAAAGAAACGTGTCAGCTACGGCTGCAGCGTTCGAACGACGGTCCGTGATAAAATAACGCGAGAAATACTTGGAAGAACGAGTTTACCGGAGTGCAAGAAGCGAGTTCGTGCCACGATACCGAAATTGTTGAAGTTAGTAGTGGAGCACGGAGCCAGCCAACAGAGTCAAACAGTAGTCTTGAACCGCACAAGAGAACCGCGTATGTTTACTAGCAAATGGCCGGAGTTAATAAGGTAACCGCAGAGAAATGTGTATCGAGCTCTATAATCTCGCAGTAGATGGAGACCACCATAATCAGACGCGGTCTGTAGCTCTTGGTATTGATCTCAACGAGATGCACGTCGGTCGATAAATTTTGAATTTGTCAGTGGTGTTGTTTCATGTCAAAAGTGTTTCTATCAGTGG
>SMSQ01003428.1:0-16712 GCA_019453375.1 Ctenoplectra terminalis | reverse complement strand
ATTTAAGCGAGTGAATGTTCGGGGCGCGGGAGATTTTGTGGCAAGAGGGCAGTAAGGAAAGAGAGTAGCGAGGAGAGACATATAGTGATTAAGAGTATTGTTATTATTGTTGAACTTCAGTTATAATTATTGTTATTGAATAAACCAAATAATTCCCACGCGCCAGAGCTCGATTATTCTGACAAAGACTTCAGAAAGTGTTAGTGACTTTCGTTCTTCCGTGCTTGCGTTCTTCCGTTCTTCCGTTTCCTTCCGTTATATTTCCGTCTCTCTCTCTTTTTCTCTCTTACATATGTCAGCGGGTTAATAACTCGCAACGACGCAATGGAAGGACAACTAAACGCACAGCGTGACATATGTTTTCACACGATCCCGGGTTCAACGAGAAGCGCGTTGATTTTTGAATTTTTGTCCGCGTACCATCGATTGTTTTTTTGTTATTTTCCAAAGTCTTCGCGAATCCTCTCGAACATCAGCCATGTGCATTGCTGCGAATGTTCTCGAGGGTTCGCTCCGGTTTCGAGCGCGATAAAATACGCGCGTTCGCCCGCACACGCTCAGACATTTTCGCTCAGACAACTCTCACACAGTTACGCTGTTCAAATTTACCGCGTGCTATTTGGGGGGGGGGGGGTGTGCGTAGCGCTAGCAACGAAGTACTTTCTCTCATAATAAAAATAATACTTTAAGTGACATATACTGTATAACGTTCTGATGAATTTTTTGAGATAACTATTTCGAAGTTTATTCTTTCAATTTGTTGAAGAGAAATGATATAAGTTAGAATACTGTTATAACAATTACGCGTTTAAAATTATTTTTGAATACTTTTAAATTGTAGTGATTGTAGTTTTTTTTTCTGTTTGTTAAAATTTGTACTATTTATTTGAAAATAAAAATTATGAAGTTACGAGAATAACATTTTTATGTTGATCGGTTTAAAATTGATTTTTTTAATTTGTTGAAAAGCGATTATATATATTCTGAAAATTTAAAGAGAAAATCCCGAGAACCACAGTATCGGACACGGAACTTTAAAACAATCCTGTAAACTGCCTGAAGGAAAAAGCAATTACATTGAATCCATTGGAAAATCGATATTCGCGGGTAACTCCGAAAAATTGTATTAAAGTTTTATTCAGTAATTGCGAAAGTAGTTCACTCAATATTAATTACACATCTTATCGACTAGCGAGAGATAAAGAATTAAAAACTAAATGAACTACAATATCAGAAAATTTAACGATAAAATATGTCGCATCAAAATGTCACGAAGATATTGAAAATAAAATTAAGATCAATAACTAAAATTAGAATTACAAATAAATACAAATTAATCTCTTCACTACGGTGTCTTCTGAATTAATAACGCTATTGGTACCAAATCGGTAGATTCTATTCGCATGGAAGAAATATAGATGTTAAAATTTCGGTGTATTGTATAATAAAATATGGTAAAACACATATGTAAATAAAAATACTAAAATATGGTAAGACACATATGTAAATAAAAATAAAAATAATAAAATATGGTAAGACACATATATAAATGAAAATAAAAATAATAAAATATGGTAAAACACGTGTAAATGAAAATAAAAATACTAAAATATGGTAAAACAGACATGTAAATGAAAATAAAAATAATTCTGTGCTGTAGAAAATCTCCATGTACGATTTTAGCAAATAATTACTATTTCTGAGGGCGCAGACTTATTTTCCTCGTAACGAAAGGATTAAAAATATTTCGAAACAACAGAATATTCATTGTCTCATAGGGTAGCTTGATTAACGGAAGAAGTTACGATTCTGTGAAGCATACTTAATATTTTAAAAAATTAATATCCATCTTCTAGGTAGTCCATTTTTTCTGGGTATGTATATTCTGAAAATAAAAAGAAAATTGAATTAATGATTGACCACTAATACCTGTAAAAATAGTACAAAACTTTAAATAGGATAATTAATTTTGTTGCTCGTTGTATTGAATCAAAATATTAATAAATTATCAATTTAGGTATCTTAATTTTCTTTTGAATAAATACTTAATTTAATATTATAATAAATACAATGTATTTATAAGTAATATATATTAACTATATTAATAAATTCTATATCTATTAATATTTAATTTTAATGATTTAATAACTTTATAACAGCATAATATGTATACTATTTGTAGATAAAATTAAATTAAATTAAATTCAAATATTTGAGGGAATACTGATTCGATTAAAATTAATCATATCGAACATTTATATATGCATATATTATAATATTAAACAATCTAAATATTAATAAATCATCAATACATCTTAACCTTTCTTCTTCTGACGCTAAATTTTTTTATTTACTAAATAGTATCAGTATAAAAAAGTCTTTTAATTTCCAAGCGAAAAATACTTGTATATAATTTTTTTCTTTTTTTTTTCTTTCTGTAAAAATAATTAGCGATGGTGAACATAGAAGGGTTTCTGTAGAAATAGATGTAATGTATTATTTTGCACAGATTTTCCTCGCTGGTTCATTAATTTTGATTAAAACACAATTTTAACATATTGAGGACGGGTGACGAGATTTCTCGTGTTTTGTATTTCAGATCTTGAAAAGGTGAAAATAGGAAACGACGATATATAAAAGGTTGCTTTTAAAAAGTTATTCGTTCGGTTGAAATTTTAAATTAAGAGCTATGTTTAGAATACAATTTATTCTCGAAAGTATATAACCAAGAATTTATTCGATCGCAACTTTATTCCCTAGTAAGTTTTACAGAAACAAGGTCCCGTCCTCAATGTGTTAATTATAAAAACCACGCGAAGAAAAAATGATATGATTGATAGGAAAAATGAAATAAATGTTATAGGATCCACAAGCAAGCTACGATGTCAATAACCATGATGAAGATCCCATGCCACGATACGATGTTCTAGACAGTAATCGACATGGCACCAGATGTGCCGGTGAAGTGGCTGCAACTGCTAACAATTCTATGTGCGCTGTGGGAGTCGCGTTTGGAGCTGGCGTTGGAGGTGAGTGTACTTGAAGAATGGAGTCTAGCCATTTAACTGAAACAATGCACGTAATGAGAATTATAAATACCCATTCTATAAAGCTAATTTCAAAACCCAGATCATTTTTATAAGACCGATTCGCTGCTTGGTACTGATAGTGGCAGAATTTAAGAAATGTTAATTTTAGAGGGATGGCTTTTTAAAATTTACATTTTTTAAAATGTTGAATAGAGGATTTATTAATTATCTACTATATGTAGTTATTAATGAATCATTGCGATTTTTAATAAATTTGATAGAAATAGAAACGTAAAGTAGACCTTGTATTTAAATAAAACAAATTTAAAAATTTTGAAAATTTTCTTTATTTAAATACTATTTTAAAATATTTTAATTTGCTTTATTGAAATATTATTTTCAAATTTGCTTTATTTAAATATTATTTTCAAATTTACTTTATTTAAATACTATTTTCAAATTTTCAAATTTGCTTTATTTAAATACTATTTTCAAATTTTCGAATTTGCTTTATTTAAATACTATTTTCAAATTTTCAAATTTGCTTTATTTAAATACTATTCTCAAATTTTCAAATTTGCTTTATTTAAATACTATTCTCAAATTTTCAAATTTGCTTTATTTAAATACTATTCTCAAATTTTCAAATTTGCTTTATTTAAATACTATTCTCAAATTTTCAAATTTGCTTTATTTAAATACTATTCTCAAATTTTCAAATTTGCTTTATTTAAATACTATTCTCAAATTTTCAAATTTGCTTTATTTAAATACTATTCTCAAATTTTCAAATATGCTCTATTTAAATACAATTTTCAAATTTTCAAATTTGCTTCATTTAAATACAATTTTTAAATTTTCAAATTTGCTTTATTTAAATACAAGGTCTACTTTATGTTTCTATTTCTACCAAATTTATTAAAAATCGCAATAATTCATTAATAATTACACATAGTAGATAATCAATAATAATATAATATTATATTACATATTATATTCGAATTATAATATACAATATTGCATTATATAAATAATATATAAAAATTTGAATTATAAAGTATATTTCACTCTACGGCAAAATTCTATTTCATGAAAATTTACTATATCGTACAAAAATTGCTAACTTATACCTAAATGATCAGTACAAAGACATTTAGCTATTATAATTAACGTCTGCCTAAAAAACTGTTCAAATTTTAGCTACGTATACATCGATACTTTCCATCAAAAAATAGAATATCGTAAAATGTGCGTCCAACCCGAATAATTTAATTAAAGATTTTTAATTCGATTTGTGTTGCATAGGAGTGAGAATGTTGGATGGAGATGTAACGGATGCCGTCGAGGCGAGATCCCTGAGCCTGAATCCTCAGCACATTGACATTTACAGTGCCTCCTGGGGACCGGACGACGATGGAAAAACCGTCGATGGTCCCGGTGAACTTGCCACTAGAGCTTTCATCGAAGGAATCACGAAGGTTGGTAAATAATTCACCGTTCACACCAATTAAATCCACTTTCCGTCATTAGTATCCTGCTTAAAATTTCTTTGTCACAGAAATTTAGAGGAAGAGTAAAATAATCAGCACAGATGCTAAAATCAATCTTTTTCAAATTTCTTTATCACAGAAATTTAGAGGAAGAGTAAAATAATCAGCACAGATGCTAAAATCAATCCTTTTTCAAATTTCTTTATCACAGAAATTTAGAGGAAGAGTAAAATAATCAGCACAGATGCTAAAATCAATCTTTTTCAAATTTCTTTATCACAGAAATTTAGAGGAAGAGTAAAATAATCAGCACAGATGTTAAAATCAATCCTTTTTCAAATTTCTTTATCACAGAAATTTAGAGGAAGAGTAAAATTATCAGCACAGATGTTAAAATCAATCCTTTTTCAAATTTCTTTATCACAGAAATTTAGAGGAAGAGTAAAATTATCAGCACAGATGCTAAAATCAATCTTTTTCAAATTTCTTTATCACAGAAATTTAGAGGAAGAGTAAAATAATCAGCACAGATGCTAAAATCAATCCTTTTAGAGTAAAATGTGTAGGCAGAGGATGTGTGTGTGTGTGTGTGTGTGTGTGTGTTTTCGACCAACTCTCACAAAATCGAGGTACTGCGCGATTTCGGTTTTCCGTCGCACCAATACGGAAAAACCTCATTTCCAATTGGTTCGGGCGTGGTACGAAAAGCGAAATAGAGGAATCAGGCAAATATAGTTAGAGTTAGCTAATCGGTAACTACAACATTAACGACATCCCGGTGAAAAATACAGCAAACATTCCACGACTTCCATTAACTTCACTTCTCAATAAAAATCCAGGCTAACAGGTTTTTGAAAGTTTTTCCTGCACGACACGTGATAATTTAACATTAACACGTTTAATTACAAGAAGAAAGCGTGCACAAAGTGCACCTGGAACCATATAAACACACGCGAGGGAAATTTATACAAAAACAAGAAAGTTTGAGTTAGTTTTCAGTCAACCGGTGTACGAAACATTTTGAATAAATTACTATTCCTACAAACGCAATTTTGTGTTCGCAAATGTCTAGACATATACGCTTTTTAGCAACATATTGAGTTTAATTTTTGTGTTGAAATTTTGATTAAATCAGAAAAAAGTTTTACCGCGAAGAACTGATTTATTCGTGAAATTTCAACCGTTGAAATATACAAGAGGTCCCGTCGTTAGTGTAAATTCCTGGATTTCTGAGATGATATCAAGCATCTATTTCTGTTTCGAGCGAGGCGCCGCTCCGAAAATGTACACATAGCGCGTGGTCAGTCCTCTTTCGTATGAAGATTTTTCTAGGCGTTAAATAAGAACTCTGTTTAATAAAACGAATGTTTCTTCTAATAAGCGTCGTTTATAGTTTTAATAGTTTCGCTACGGGCGGGTTCTCCGCCGCGGTACTTCTGCTGAATGAAGTGCCGCGACATCACTGCACGCTACGCGACGCCGATCGTCAGCGAGAGTACCGCGGCGGAGAACTCAAGCTGCTTGAATGTTTTCGGACGAAAATATTTTTAATTTTCTTTAATTTATAGTATGAGAGGATTTTATGCAATATAATATAATATAATATAATATAATATAATATAATAGAACATTACCACTATAGTGGCCCATAGTAGTGAAAGGGTTAAAAGATATTTATATAAAATTTTGTTTATTTTATAAGTAACACCAGGTCATCGGATGAATGCCGGATATATACGGCGCTCGTACCGAAAGGGTTAAAGCTTACTTCATTATTCAAATTATAAGTTGCTCGATGGATTGAAGAATAAATTTCAGGTGTAGGCTCAAGAATAAAAAGAAACACAGTAACGAACCGATAAGCTTTTCATTTTAGAGACACCCGTAGAAAAGCAGACTAAGAAGAAATTTCTTTTTACTACTTGCACCAAAATGGCAGAAAAAGTGACAAATTCGTTTATTCAACCTTTACGACAGAAAATTACATTTCACGCAGTTCGTCCGTACTTTTTCCCCGATTCTCATCTCTCTTCACCTTTGTCGTCCTTTGTGCAACATTATACGGAATAAAGTTTCACCGCATGTTAAACTGGATCTCATCTTCTCACGTATATACCATTAAGGTTCCGTGAAAAACGAATAATTCGTTACTTCGTTTGTAACGTAAGAAAAGTCTCATCCAGTCGATAGCATTGGAAAAAGCTAGTCCTTTAAAATGAAATTTCCAGAAATGTATCACACAAAAGCGTTCCTTGGATCTTTCCGCGAGACAACAATGGAAAGGCAGCTACCTCATTGTTATCTCGATGTACATGCCTAGCAGTCGCTCGGAAGCAACTCTCTTCGATTGCGTTTGCCAGAGGAAACACGAAGGCCCTTTATCTCGCTCCTCAGACAACGAATCTCGGCATGTCAGTCGGTGGTTGCATCGAACCAACAGATCGATCGCTGGAGGACAGACAGAACAGCGGTTTTAAAAAAAAAACTAGACGAGAGACAATGGCAAGAATTTATCAAAAATAAAACGCTTCCAGTCTTGGATAGCTTGGTCTGAAGGAACAACCGTTTTCTTTTTTATCGCGCCATGAATTATTGGTGAACACGGTTCTGTGACACCTGAGCCTTTTGATCCATTGTCGCAAGTTCCGTTATTGCGTTAATCCTGTTACGATTCTTGATACGTGTGCGTAATCTTCTAATTTATAGCTTTCAGCTTATCAATTGAGATTTTTAGTACGAAAGAAATTATGATTAATTTTCTTGTAAACAAATTTTGAACTGAATATTCAGAATTTTTCTCTTAAATTAATTGGGTTAAGTTGAGCCATTTTTTATATACAAGAAATTGCTACAAATTTGTTTATAAACAAATTTTCAATTCAATATTCACAGTTTTTCTCGTAACTTAAGTAGCCTAAATTATAATTTTCAGTACAAAAGAAATTATGAAAAATTTTCTTATAAACGAATTTTGAATGGAATATTTATAATTTCTCTCTTAAATTAATTGAGTTAAATTGAGACATTTTTAATACAAGAAATTGCTAAAATTTCTTTACGAACAAATTTTCAATTCAATATTCACAATTTTTCTCATAACTTAACTAGCTTAAATTACAATTTCTAGCACAAAAGGAATTATGAAAAATTTCCTTATACCCCAATTTCTGTAATCGATACTGAAAATTCTTTCAACCTAACCGGCTTAAACCAAGATGTTTAATAGATAGAAAAATAAAAATGACGCAAACACTCTTCGCAAACGAATTTTAAATTCATAATTTTTCTGATAGCTACTAAAAGTACCACGAGATTCAAATTACGCGAGGTGGAATATATACCTTCCTGCAAATGCAGTAATGCGATGTAAAGGGATCAAGCTGTCCGGTAATTGCCGTTACCCAACGAACGTTAATGGTTCCGATAATTACCCGACCGATCGCAAAATGATTCTTTCAGTCCAGCAAAATGGCCGTTGCCTGGGACAACTGTAATTCGATTACGCCACAGATCCAGAAACTTCTTTGCCTAGACCTGGCTTAACAGACTCACAATCAGTCGGCGAGGTCAGCCCTCGGAAAGTTTCTAATTGGGTGCTTTTAAGCGAACTGTCCCTGACTTCGTGCCTGCACGCATTACCATTTTAAGCTTACTCGCTCTAAGGTGGCCGTAAGTCATATGCAAATATCGAAAGGTGCTTTCGCCATGGGGAACTCGTTGAAACGGAGCGGTCGGAAAATAGAATTCGTAGGAGCAAGATTTCTAAAGCAATGAACTGCGAAAGCAACGCTCCGGTAATTAACCATGGCGCCAGACGAGAGTACAAGAAAACGATTAACCCTTTCGCTACGGTGCTCTCAGAATTGAAGGAGCTCTTGGTATATTAATTTTTGACTCCCACAGTGTTCGTAGAGTCGAATATCTAGCATAAAGATGCCAACACGTTGTACAATAATAAATATGAGTGATATATTACGTTAAGTTCGTACGAGTTCCAGTTCTGCGGTTCACAGTTCTCGCGTGTACAATGTTCAAAGTTCGGTTTCGAAAATACGCAGAGAAATCTCACCTCGTCGATAGTGGTCCGTGTTCGAATGAATAATCAATACCCCTTAATAGTAACTTTCTTCAATTTTTTCTTTCCTAAAAAACGCTTCAAGTTTTTACAATAGTCCTTTGAAACTTAAAAAAGTTTACGAGTGCAAAGGGTTAAATTGTACTTTAAGTCGCACTAATCGCCAAGTCGAGTTATTAGCGACTCAGTCTGTAGAGAAAATGTTTTCGAAGAATTAAAGTTTATGGAGAAGCTTGGAAATTTTTTAGAAATTTCACTAGTTGCTGTATCTTATTTTCGTTAGCGTTTTTCCGCGTACAGTGGTCAATGTCACAGTTCTTCCTTTCGGCTGAGAATATGCTGCAGGAGAGAATAAGATGGATGTCTTTCTTCAATTTTTTCTTCGGTAAACAATCACAAAAATTTTATTTGTGACGGCCCTCCTACACTCCGCTACCAGAGAGATCTACAACACCGACTTTCCCGCAAGTCTTCGAGAACAGTACGATTAATACTTATACCGATCGTTGTCCTAACTTCAGCGTCCCCGCGTCTAAGGCACGGGCCTGCTAGGATGCCTTATCGACGAGTCCACTAGCCAGGCCCCGGACGACACGACTGTTGACTCCCACAGTGTTCGTAGAGTCGAATATTTAAATGCCAACACGTTGTACAATAATAAATATAGGTGATGTATTAAGTTCGGTTCGTACGAGTTCCAGTTCTGCAATTCACAGTTCTCGCGTGTACAATGTTCAAAGTTCGGTTTAGAAAATACGCAGAGAAGTCTCACCTCATCGATAGTGTTCCGTGTTCAAATCAATAATCAATACCACTTAATAGTAACTTTCTTCAATTTTTTCTTCGGTAAAAAATCACAAAAATTTAATTCGTGACGGCCCTCCCACACTCTATTTAGATGCCAACACGTTGTACAATAATAAATATAGGTGATATATTAACTTCAGTTCGTACGAGTTCCAGTTCTGCGGTTCACAGTTCTCGCGTGTACAATGTTCAAAGTTCGGTTTAGAAAATACGCAGAGAAATCTCACCTCATCACTAGTGTTCCGTGTTCAATAATCAATAGTCAATTCTTCATAATAGTAACTAACAGTAGCTTAAATACTGGACACCCTCGTTAGGCGTGTCTTCGCCAAGAGGGTGGGAGGCATGCTTTGTCCAATAAGTTCAAAATTCGATGTCACGCCCTCAGAGTTCGTGCGTCGGTCCTAAGTCAGGTAGGTTCATAGGTAACGGTGTCAAATGTAGCAGCTGATGTACCCGTGCGTCAATCCTTGGTGGTAAAGATTAGGATACGGCACTTTGCTATTCAGCAGAAGACGACGAACACCGAAATATTGGCTAGCTTTATCGACGAGTCCACTAGCCAGGCCCCGGACGACACGACTGTTGACTCCCACAGTGTTCGTAGAGTCGAATATTTAGATGCCAACACGTTGTACAATATTCCAAAATCCCCAAATGGGGATCGTGGCAGCTAATGGGTTAAAGTAGAATTCGAGGTTCGAGCTAATGAGCGTCCGAAGTAAATTATTTTTATAAGTTCGGTGTCATACGTCTCGCTCTCTTATCAGGATCACAACACCTTTCCGTGATCTTCATCTGCTTCTTAACACGTTAAACGCCACGCCGATTCTGGTCGACTTTCCTTTAGACTGTGTTCTGTGATGATAATTAAAAAACATTTGATCGCAAAATAGTTAAGAATTTAAGAAGAAAATTGTAAAGGCCTGCAAAGGAAGATGGTAACGTTGTTTAATGTGATTTAATATAACTCGTTGATGAATTATAAGGTATTATTTTTTCAAATTGATACTGTCAGTTTTTGGAAATCAACGACGCCTAAACGAAAATTTCCGCGTCGGTCCGCTGGGACCGGCGTGGCGCTTAACGTGTTAAGTAATTTTTGGATGTTTCTTTTTAATTTTTGATATTTTTAGTTTTTCCTAAAGTTGTTTTTTCTGTGTATAGCTGGATGTCATAAGTTTAGACACTTTAAGAAAAAATTAGAAATTACAAATAGAAACTCGTACCACGTCTACAATATTCGTTTGATCTTTCACCTATCGATTATCGTTTATTCCAATTATTACAAGATTTTTTAATCGAATAAATTCAGCATGTAGTATTCTTCGTAAATCATCTTCACAGAGGAATTCCGATTCAAAGAATTATTTGTCGATTCGAATTTTTTTTCCGATGCAACGATATCGTGCGCTGCTGTCACAGTGAAATATGAATTTATCTTTTCGGTATAATTATTGTTACTTCTGAATTTAAAGCACTTTTGCTCGATACAACGTTAACTGTTAAATATTCATAAAGACAGTTACTGGTGGCAGTAGTTTGCGCGATAGTCGGTATATGCTAAAGGGCTTAAAATTTCCAAGAATAGCAAAAGTAAATTGAATTTCGAACTGGTGCTCATTTAAATAAGTAAGAAATTCTAGCCTCTTAATAATTTTCTTAAATTCCAAAGCGTGTGAAAAATTTATGCATTTTTTATTTTATTACAGATATTTTAACCTTCATTCGTCTCTCGTTTTCTCAACTTAATTTGTCTCTTGGCGTTAAATTAACATGATAAAAAATAAATATAACGAATGGATAAATGTTAAATTTACAAATTCTTTTACATAGATAAAAAGAAAATGCAATTTCTGTACATTTTAACATAAGATTGTATTTCTTCATTCGTGCATTTTTTTTCTTTTTTAATTTTCCAAATTGGGACAAGGATGAAGATTAATAAATTTAACATATTTTAATAAAAATTGCAATTAATGAATCTTTTCTGTTACTGACAAAAATATCAATCACTAAAAACCAAAAGAAATAATATAAAAAAGTTAATTTCACCCGAGAGAAGCGTTAAAAATGAATTAAATTATCTCTAAAAGAATTTTCTTTCCATTCGAATTATCTTAAATCGCATCAACCGCTAAAATTAAATTATTAGCGACTCAAAATACAGGTTGGACCAAGGCAATCGAATGATTTAAAACAAAAAAATAATCATCCAAATTTACAAGGTTTTTTTATTCTAAACTCGTAATTAATATCCATTTAATTTCAACATCGGTAACAAAAAAATTGTATTCAATTTAAAAATGTTTCTCTTCGACCAATTATTTTTATCCAATTCGCCTCGGTCTATCCTAGAACGATGTAGTTTTTAAAGAAGATCGATGTTTTTACGAAATGTCAGTACTTGTTGAATCTTTTTATCGTTCAGCCTTTCCCGGATACATTGATCGATGTCGCAGAAAAGAAGTTTATTTTAAAGCGAAGCGAAATAAAATTCTCGGCTGCTCATTTATGCACAGATACTTTGAATGGTATTCCTTATCATATCGGATGTAACTCCGTTAAAGGAGGTCATCGTGTATATGTATTCAGAACTATAAGTGCATTTAGTGTCTCGGAATTGCATTTAACACAGCACGTTAACTAATCCAATAATTTCAAGGATGGTCCTTTGATCGACTGAACTGTAGTAGTATCAGAAGTGGTACAAACTTGATATCTAACTTAGAGGTAGGGTGTTGGAATTCGACCTCATATTGGTATTTGATCATTAATAACGAGATCATTAACAACGTTATTGATGTACAATAAAAGCTTCACGGTTGTATTTTTGACACGTTGACTGTCGCGCGCATTTTACGTGGTTTGTCCATGGCGCCAACATGAATTTCTTATTAAGCGATGTGTGTTTATTGTAATTTATTAAGCGTGTTTTCTGGTGAAATGACCGCGCGCTTGGGTTTAAGAGAATGCGAGGACGGTGGCAGTGTTAACACTTTGTTGATCGGGAATTTTACACAGAAACTATGTCATGTCACCGGGTATTATTTTGTAATTGAATATGGAAGTAAAACGTTCCAAATAAACTCCAATAAATTTTATCATGATTGCTGAAGAAAATGAACATGAATTTCTTATTATGCGATGTGTATTATGTTGAACAAAATAATATGTATATTTTCCTTGTATTGATAAAATTATTTTTGCATGTTCCGTATGGAATTAATTTCTTCGAACCATTATAGTAACAGCGGTATTATTTTAAAATTTATCAGTATCCATATTTACTCTAATTGTGTATTTTACCATTGGTCGCGTCACCGGTCACCGATGGCTCTCATGGCGCTGTAGCCAAGTCGAGTGCCGGCCACCGGTGACCCCCATGGCAGTCGACGTGTTAATTCCAGTTGCTCATCTCTGAAACACCTTTACACGAATTCTTCTTTCAATACCATCAACACGAAACTTAACAGAACTTTTTTTACAAATTCTAGATTTCAATCGATCTAAAATTTATTCGACATGAATTTATTGAGATCATCGATACGAATCGGTTGCTCTGTTATCGTATCAAAATTTATAGTAATCGTCGTCTATGTTCTCGAAAATTGTCAATGTCTAAGATTTTTATAAATACATTCCCACTCGATACTAACATGAATTTATTTTCAGAAATTCCTTCTGATCCCATAGCACGGTTTTATACAAAATTGCGCAAAATAAATAATATTCCTAACAGACTGTGAATTTTTATCTGTTCGAAATTGAAAAGAATGCTCATAATCTAAAACGAATATAAAAAATTTTTATAATACCTGCTAGATGGAATAATTATATAATAACTAATTACAACATATAATAAATATATATCTATAACATATCACACAAAACATTTATTTGCAACAAACAATTTTATAATCATTCCATAGCCATTGCAATAATGCTAAAAAAATATGAATAAAAAAATATGTGTGTGCACTTATTATATTTTTTATATACGTTACGGTAAATGTAATCAATCCGGTGATTATGTATAATTGCCGGTTAATATATATAATCACCACTAAGTTTGGTAAATGTGATGAATTCTTAACTATTTATGGACGATTCTTTATTTTTCCTTTTCACAGTAAAAACCAGATGTTACCATTGTTCATTTGCAATAGTGTGACTTGATACTAGTCATCTATCAGATTATCTTTATTCACTTGTGCTTTCCCTGACAGTTACATGTTTCAACATTATTAACCCTCTATGGGACCGTGTGACTTAAAAGTTACAAACTGATGCATCCATATTTTAAAAAATTAATTTCGTTCAGTCATCACTGCGCTATTAAATTTGATTACTGTATCACTGTAATTATTACTTAAAACATTTTCAAGTCAAAGTGAAAAACTGTAATGAATCCTAATTTTTTCTCCAATAAGCAGACAAAATTCGGGCTATAGAGGGTTAACCTACCCTTCAACCACTCGCTTTCCCAAAAACGTTTACACCAAAATCCACTATGTACTAAAATCGAAGCCTAAAAGCGTTCATTTAAGATGAACCGATCAATCCAACCTTTCTACACCCTATGAAAGCCTCTTTGACCCTACGCGCGTGACGCCTTGTTAAATTCGTCGCTTTGATCGTCAGGGTCGGAACGGTAAAGGGTCAATTTTCGTCTGGGCGTCAGGAAACGGCGGCAGGGATCACGACAACTGCAACTGCGACGGTTATACGAACAGCATCTGGACCTTGTCCATCAGCAGCGCGACGGAGAACGGTCAGGTGCCTTGGTACAGCGAAGCTTGTTCCTCGACCCTCGCCACTACTTATAGTTCTGGTTCATCTGGAGAGAAACAAGTAGTTACGACCGACCTGCATCATCTTTGCACGAGCAGTCACACTGGCACGTCTGCATCGGCACCCTTGGCTGCTGGTATCTGCGCCCTTGCTCTCGAGGCGAACAAAGAGCTGACTTGGAGGGACATGCAGCACATTGTCGTGAGAACGGCGAAACCTGCGAATCTGAAAGCTCTGGACTGGGTTACCAACGGTGTCGGAAGAAACGGTCAGTTCGAGGAAATATAAAATATCGTAGGCGAATCGGATTAAGCCTTAGCGCTCCTTTGGCTCCGCTATGGAGACATCTATCGTTTATTTCGCAGCTCCGATGGTTCTGCGGAGACGTTCTTTAGTTAACCCTCTGTGGGACCGTGTGACTTAAAAGTTAGAAAATGATGTATCTGTATTTGAGAAAATTAATTTTGTTGGGTTATCACTGCACTATTAAATTTGATTACTGTATTACTGTAGCGACACCGCGATTCATCTATGGTAATTATTAGTTGAAACATTTTCGAGTCAAAGTGAAGAACTGTTATCAATCGTAGTTTTTTTTTTTTTTTTGATAAGCAGACAAAATTAATAGAGGGTTAACGTAATTAGTTTTATGTTAAATAAAGATGCGTCTATGATGTATTTAACATAATACGTCGTATCACAATGAATTATGAACAACGGAAAAAATGATAAGTGTGTATTTAAATATTTGTTTTTATTTATCTTATGAATATCTTTTCCTCTTGTGAATAAAGCATAAATACTAAATTTAAGGCACAAAAATTCCTTAAAATGCAGCATTCTAAATTTATAGAATTTGTATGAGAGACTGCAAACTAGTCTAATTGCAAATTTCGAGCATTTTGATAGTTCTAGTGTTAAAAATCTTCGGCTTTATTGTTAACCGGTGTATTTATACTTTTTAACTTTCATACGTTTCTCAGAAATAGTTAGTTTTCTCTTTAATATATTAATATCTTAGGGAAAACGTCGATAAGTTGTTCTTTTTACTTATAACTTAACATAAAGCAAACAAACAAAAAATACATGAAATTATAATACAATTGGAAAGAAATTAAATATTTTACGATATTTAGAAACAGAAAATAGGTGAATTTTCACCCTTAAATATTCTTTATCAACGTACTATTATATTTTATAATTACATATACATTATAGTAACTATTAATTTCAAATTTTCAGATCAATCTAAGAAATCACTATCCTGTATAATTTTTTTCTCTCATACGCAACCGAAATTCCGATCACAGCCTTCACTGTTAATTTCAAATGCTTATAAAAATCTTTTTAAATTCCTGATCAACAATAAACCAACCAATTATGTATTTATGTATTACAAATTATGTATTCAACATAACACATCGTATCACGATGAATTACAAAATTTGCAAGAGGAAAACGAATATTCATAAAATAAATAAAAACACTTCTTTCCGTTCAAAATAAAACTTCTTTTCTTCAGTGATAAATAATCGCACGGAGTGCGAAGGGTTAAAACGTTCTGTTTCTAAGCTTGCACACTAGTGTCCACAGTTGAGCCAAATTAAATGGTATTCTACGGACGCGTCGACGCGCGTTTTATTTGTACGTCAAGCGGTTGATACATGTTTAACTTCTTTAAAAATTGTCTAACTTTTATCCAGTGAGTCATAGTTTCGGCTATGGATTGATGGATGCCGCAGCCATGGTGCATTTAGCGAGAAGATGGCGAACGGTACCGGAACAACATAAATGTGAGGTTTCAGCGCCACACATGGGCAGGTTAGTTACCTCACATTTTATCTATCACTATTTCCACCACATACATTTCGCTTCGAGCTGCTCTGATGACGATAAACTGATCTCAGGAAATAGTTTCTGCAACGTGTGCACACGATTTAATACAAACCATCTCGAACCTACCTTGCTGTCGGAACGACAAAATTTTATCGACAATAAAAATAGGGAATATAATAGTTTTTCGTGTGGAATCGATGGAATAAAAATGAGAAAATAAAATGACGAAAGTGTCGCGTCAAGCTTGTGCGACTGAAACAAATTTCACGCGTTTGTTACAGACAAATACCACCAAAGAGTCAGTTAACTCTGGAATTACACGTCAAGGAGTGCAGCGGCGTTAATTTTCTCGAGCACGTGCAGGTAAGTACTGTGTCACTCGCGTAAGTAGAAGGCTAATTAATAGTTTTCCTTTATCGAGGTTTCGATCAGGTTGGTAGGAGGAATTGCTTCAAGTGTTCCTCTGAACGATACAATTTTTATTTAAAAATAGCGTACAATGTACACGGACTTGAAATCAACAATTTGTCTTAGAATCACGAGTCACGCTCGAGCGTAAACTATGGTACAAATGCAATAAAGGGATCACGTATTAAACAAAGTTTAATTTTAACGTTAATTGTGGTTTTAAATTGTCTTAAGGCTCTTAGTTTTAAGAGACTTTATCAGATACATATTATC